>CAUYQG010044797.1:0-19251 GCA_963574415.1 Tarsius wallacei | reverse complement strand
AAAATGGATAGGAAGAAATAAATAAAGAGTGAATTATTACCATAATGGTAGTAAATATCTGTCTGGGGATGGGGAGACACTTCTTATCAACAAGGGTGCCTGAACGAAGCATATTTGTATACCTAACCCTTAACTGTACCCACAATATCATAAGAAAAATATAGAATATAAAAAAAAAAAAGCCAGCTGGTAATTGTGTAAGGAGTGATCAGATATTTTTTAGTCACCATTATACAACTACCAATGCATGATATTTACTGAATGTTTATTTTATTTATTTGTTTTTAAATTTAAGTCTCACTCTATCATCCTGGTGGGAGTACAGTGGCACAATCATGACTCACCATAGTCTTGACCTCCTTGGCTCAAGCAGTCCTTCTGTCTTAGCCTCCCAAGTAGCTAGGGCTACAGGTGCATACCACAACACTCTGCTAAATTTTTTGATTTTTGTAGAGGTGAAGTCTTGCTATTGCCCAGGCTGGTCTCGAACTCCTGTGCTCAAACAATCCTTCCACCCGGGCATCCCAAAGTACTGGGATTACAGACATGGACCACTGCACCCAGCCTACTGAATGTTCAAGGCATAAATAAAATTGTTTTTTGGAGATATTAATAGAATATTCACATTCTCTCAATTCACAACTTCACATTAAGTCTCTTTAATTGTAAATTTCTCAAAGTATAAGATCCCATCATATAACCCTCTAGTGTTAAAAAGAAAAAAAAGTATATTAGAAAGGAAAAATCTAGTAGACATCACCTCAACTGTGTAGTTTTATAAAATCAATAATGGGGAAACTTGATATCATCTACATTGCTGGTAGTAAAAACTCTTACCAAATTTTTTAGCTCTGCTACTGATGACACCTTTTACAAATGACAAAACCAGCTAAAACATTTCAAGAATTAAAAGCAAAAACAAAAACAAATTTTTCCATTAAGATCTGGGAAACAAACTCCAGTCTTTCTGGTTCTAAAGCTATTGACATAGGAAAGGTCAATCTAGAGACCTTGTCCAGGCCTCCAGTAGAGAAATTGTCCATTGATCTTCAAATGGTATCCCAGGGGCTGAACTCACATACCTGAAAATAATGGAGAACGTTATTTCTAATTAGACTAAGTAGTATAAATTTCCATCCAGGAAAGAGCTTATAAGAAAATATTACCTAACTGGTAATTAACCTTAGTGGATTTCCCCTTAGACTCCAAGCTCCAAGAGGACAGGGATAAAGGTGTTTTGTTTTGTTTTTGTTTTTGTTTTTGTTTTTTTTATCTATCCTAAAGGTTTTTTTTTAATCTATCCTAATTGTCATCACTGAGTAGAGTCTGTCGTCCTATATCCTTACTAAATCACTAATGATATAAGTTTAATTATATCAATAGATCCTTTTCCCCCACAGTCGGGAGATACAAAGCCAATTCACCTATTTCTTCTTCCACCAACTTTCTTTTTACATGTTCTCCAGGCTATCTGGATATTAATTTTCAGGGTTTTAGCTCAATACACAACTAACTTAGGAAGCCCATTTGGATTATTACAACTTCTAGGTTGTAGAAATTTCTTTTTCTGTATTTTACTACAGACTATTTGCAATACATATATTTTTAATCCTTAACAATTGAGGGAAAAACTGCATTTCCCTATATATCTGGAAATATCATAGATATATGTATGTGTGAAATTCCTAGGTCTCGCTTTTTTTTTTTTTTTTTTCATTGAGTAAGTAGGACTTAATTAGAAAATAGAAAAGCTCCCTGCAGCAGGAGGGGTCCTGAAAAGGGCGCTTCCTAGGTCTTACTTTTATCCCACATTTAAGACTCTAAATCTCAGTGATCAAATTATATAGGTATTTAGTAGCCAGAAAAGGAATGCAGGGGGAAAAAAAGAGATAAAATGTGAAGCTCATGTTCTACAAATGGTTTATGTAATCATAATACCTCCATGAAATAGATATTGCAAATCTAATTTTCTAGATAAATAAATAACAATTGTGAAAAAATTTGTAATTCATTCATGATCACGTGAGAGTAATAGAAAAATTTAAGTTTAAAATCTAGCATAGTCCTTCATCTTTCTACCATACCAGAATGCTTTGATGAAGCAGACTTTGTGAACTTGGTATTGTACTCTAATTCTGATGGAGTCCTCTTATCTTGACTGGCATATACACAATCACAAATGCATGTCAAGGTACTTAAGCTCCTTCAGATCCATTGTATACAAAATTCCTATTTGTTGAATAAATAAAATGTCTGGAGCTCATAAGTGCTCTGCTGCTTGTGGACTTCAGAACTGAGTTTTGTACTAGAGGATATTTCAGGTATCTTCGTTCTATTGTAAAATGTTCTAGCCCACCTGCGGCGACCAATGACCCTGCTTCTTCATCTTCACCTCAGAGAATAACTGTGTTGTGTTCTCTTGTTAATCACTCTTGCTCAAATTGTTCTAATTTCACATTTGCAACTGCGTCTTTAAGTGTCTGGGTCACAGGGAGAAACAGCTGATACAGATATATTACCACGATAACCTTTAGCTGAGGTTGTTAACATGATTGATAGAAGTCTTTATGTAAGTTAGAGATCATTATTTTTTATTAGTAAAATGGGGTTTTCCAACAAACCACACCAAGCAGGCTCCAATTTAGATGAAGAGAAGTCTCCTTAGAGTCAGTAAGTAGAGAGTCCTGTGTCTGGACTTCCCAAAGCTTCAGTATATAATCCTGACGTGAAGGATTCATGGGGAGAATCCAAGAAATAACGCTGTGGAACACTGGTTTTCAGACTTGAGCGTACATCAGAGTCACATGAAGGTTTCTTAAATAAGATTGTTGGGCCCTACTGCTAGAATTTCTGACTCAACAGATGGGCCTAAGAATTTGCATTTCTAATAATTTCCAGATAAAGCCAATGTTGTCTATACTGGTACTATACACTGAAAGCCACTTTTTGGGAAAAGTAAGAGGTAAAGATCCTATGAATGAAAGGAATTCCCAAAGGATGTAAAATACAACATTTGCAAAGTCATTTCCTTTGGCCTTTCTAAGCAGGTACAGGTAAACCGAGATGCATGTTTTTAATCCAGTTTTTTATTTATATGTGTGAGGTCTTCTTCTCCTGTGAAGAGTATCCATCCCTTCATATCTCTTTATAAAGCACCATATGACAACTCTATTTAAAAGAGAGATTTGAGGAAATGCCAGACTTTCCCTGAGTATTCAGCACATGTTTTATACATGAAAAAGGAGAACTATGTAATCAATCATATTCCCAGTTTCATATGGGCTGCCAGGATAGTCAGACCAAATTCATACCTTAATTATAGCAAATTCATGGGACATTGTGATTTGTTTATGGTTTTTTTCTGTCATCTTACTTGATTTCCAGCCTCCGTTCTAACTTGCCATTTTGCCAGGCCTGATATTTTGCTTAATCCTACTACTATATGTGTTTCATACATGTTGTCTACCCAAAATCTACTGTGGAATGCAATTAACTTAGGTTCACCTTTAGTCAAAGCTCTTATTTTTATATTATGTATATATGATAATATGTAAAAAATTCATAAATAAATTATCTTTGTCAAGTCAAGATTTCATAATTTCCTGAAATTCACTTCCATTTAAAAAGTTTGGGAAAGCTAAAGAGATTCAGTATATAAAATTGATATACTCTAATGGAATGTTTAAAAGTTCCAGGGAAGCTGGTGTCCTTAAAATGAGGAGTGTCAAAGTGCTATTCCCTTGTGTGTGTGTGTGTTGGGGGGTATGATAGAGAAAGAGAGAGAGAGACATTCAACTGAGCTAGAAAGAGTTGAGATGCCAGGTGTCAAAGTAGTTGATTCAAGCAATAAGCCAAAAAATGAAAGCAACAGTAGACTCTAATCCCATCCTGCAATTATATAAGCAAAGGTACCCTGGAGAAAAAGCTGGCTCCCCAGTTCCATTTCCCCTAGGAACAGATGCCAGTATTGGATCAGGTGGATCAACCCAAACATGCAAGTTGTCTTACTGCTCGGGGAGCCCACGACAAAAGGCTCCTACAGTTTTGTAAATCCAAGGGCAGAGAAGAAATAAAAAAGAAAATTCTAGGAATGGAAAAGTATTGAGCACTGAGTCAGAGTAGGGAAATTTTCTTCAAGGTTTCCCTTTTTTCCTTCAATAAATTGACGTTGGCAGAGACACCTAAGAGAAGATCTTCACTGAAGCTTCCAGATAAAGAGCCCCAGGAATAAAAATGTTAGGCTAGAAATGCAAATCCACGTGTATAAGAATGGCTAGCCAAAGGAGAGAAGTTCTTGACTCCACCTCCTTGGAAGACTATAATACACTGGCTGTACACCAAGTGTGATGTGGGAAGGGCAGGTTTTCCCCCTAAGAATTGCCAGGTGGCCAGGTTCGGTGGCTCAGCCTGTAATCCCAGTACTTTGGGAGTACGAGACAAGTGGATTACTTGAGCCCATGGGTTCGAGACCAGCCCAGGCAACTTGGTGAGACCTCGTCTCTACAGTAAATAAAAAGATTAGCCAGGCATGGTAGCACATGCCTGTAGTTCCCACTACTTGGAAGGCTGAAGCAGAAGATTGCAGGAGTCCAGCAGGTCAACACTGGGGTAGCAGTGAGTGTACCACGGCACTCACTCCAGCCTGGGGGACAGAGTGAGACTCCAACTCAACAAAAAAAAAAAATCTGCCAGGCAAAGCCCTTGTATTTGCCTATTGTTAAGCCTGAACAGTCACACACAAGTTTTCAACCAGGAGCAATGTGTGTGCACGCATGTACCTAAATGTCTATAATATGCTTAATTTATAGTAAAAGGAAATTTGAAAACAGACTAAGGAAAAGAGAGCATTTCCAAGATTTTTAGAAAGGAATGTTCAGCCTGGGTAAATAATACTCTAAATGTTGACCTGAATTTTTAATTCATTTACTCATTCAAAAGAAATTTATTGGACACCTGCTAAGTACTAGTCTACTATCAAGTAGTAAGAATAGGATATCAAGAGAAAAAATATTTCAAGTTTGAAATATTGGAAATTTCCACTAATTCTGAACTGTTAACTGTGAGAATTTTGGACTCAGAAGTTGACATTAAAGAAAATTCATAGATCATTTTCATATTTCAGATATATTGTCATGATGTGCTTTATATGTTATAGTCTTTTTGTAACAAGGTAACCATATATAGTATTAGCCTTCTCAGCATGCTATAACAAAATACTATAGACTGGATGACTAAAACACCAGACATTCATTTCTGACACTTCTGAAGGCTGGGAACTCCAAGATCAAGGTGTTATCTGATTCAGTTCCCAGTGAGAGCACTCTTCCTGTCTTGCAAATGGCCACTGTCTTATCACTGTGTCCTTTCCTTAAAAATGATTTTCCTTTAAACATCTCTCTTATTTGTCTAAAGGAGAAATATTGTCTTCTCTTTAATTAGATATTTTTACCTTATCCCATGAAGAAGAATAATGCCCACCTTATAATGAGGGAACATTTACTGCCTTCTTGAACTGGGCCAACATTTCACAAATCTCTTTATTGCCATAATAATATTTGCCACACTGAAATTGTTTCTTAACATCAGATTTCAGCCCTAATGTCAAGGGAAAATGAAAAACAAGTTTCCCAACTCATTGTCAGGAAGGAGTAGGGAAAAACAGAAGACAAAATTGTAAGAAATAAAGAATTTAAATGAAAGACACATGCCATGGAAACCATACAATGTAGGGAAAATGTTTTGCATCTATGTTCATAAGGGATATTGGCCTGAACTACTCTTTCTTTGTTGCATCTTTACCCAGTTTGAGTATCAGTGTGATGTTAGCTTCGTAAAATGATTTGGGGAGAATTTCATCTTTTTCAATTTTCTGGAATATTTTCAATAGGATTGGTGTCAGCTCCTCCCTGTATGTTTTGTAGAATTCTGCTGGAAAGCCATCCAGTCCAGGGCTTTTTTTTTATAGGTAGTTTTCGTATGACAGAGTCTATTTCCTGGGTTGTTATTGGTTTATTTAGTGTCTCGATGTCTTCTTGTTTTAACATGGGGAGGTTGTGTGATGTCAGAAAGTCCTCCATTTCATCTAGGTTATCAAGTTTGTATCCATATAGGTGTACATAGTAATCTCTGATAATCCTTTGTATTTCTTTGGGGTCAGTTGTGATTTGATCTTTTGTATTTCTGATTGTGTTTATTTGGACTTTTTCTCTCTTTTTCTTGGTCATTCTGGCTAGGGTCCCATCAATCTTGTTAATTCTTTCAAAGAACCAGTCTTTTGTTTTGTTGATGTTTTCTATGATATTTTTGTCTTCCGTGTCTCGTATTTGGGCTCTTATTTGTGTGATTTGGATTCTTCTGCTAAAGTTGGGATTTTGGTGGTTTTCTCTTTCCAGTTCCCTTATGTGATTTGTTAGGCTCTCCACTTGTTATCTTTCCATTTTCTTGATGTGTGCCAGTAGAGATATAAATTCTTCTTTTAGAACTGATTTCATGGCATTCCAGAGGTTTTGGCGAGATGTTTCTTCATTTTCATTTGTTTCCAGGAATCTTTAAATTTCTGCTTTATTTCAGTGTTGACCCAGTAGTTGTTGATTATCATGCTGTTTAGTGTCCATGTTTTTGTGGCCTTGGAGTAAATGTTGTTGGTTTTGATATTTCTTTTTATTCCACTGTGGTCTGACAATGTGCATGGCAAGATTTCAACCTTATGGAACTTGTTTGTGATTGATTTATGGCCAAGGATGTGATTGATCTTGGAGAATGTTCCATGTGATGATGAGTAGAATGTATATTCTGTGGTTGTTGGGTGGAATAAACTGTAGGTATCCACAAAGTCCATTTGGTCAAGTGTCAAGTTTAGGTCCTGGATCTCCTTGTTGATTTTTTGCCTCGATGATCTATCTAGGGCTGTCAGTAGATTATTCAAGTCTCCTGCTATAATAGTGTTAGAGTCAAGTTAGAGTTTATTTAGTAGTTGCTTTATAAATGCTGGTGCTCCTGTGTTGGGTGCATATATGTTTAGGATGTATATTTCTTGTTGATGGATTGAACCTTTTATCATTATGTAGTGTTCTTTTGCATCTTTTTTAATTTTGATAGCTTAAAGGTTGTTTTGTGTGATATTAAGATTGCAACTCCTGCCTTCTTTTGTGATCCATTTGCCTGGAAACTCGTTTTCCATCCTTTAACTTTGTGTCTGTGTGCATCACTTGTAGTGAGATGAGTCTCCTGGATGCAGCAAATAATGGGGTCATGGTTTCTTATCCAGTCCACCATTCTGTGTCTTTTCAATGGTACATTTAGTCCATTCATATTCAGACTGATTACTGGAATGTGATCACTTATTCTTGTCATAAGGTTCTTATAAAGTTTTTTCTTTGTTTGCTTGTTTTCTTTTGGCTTTGGGGCTAATGTATGCATGTGTTTTCAAGTTTCTTGTTGCACTGTATTCTCTGTTGATTCTGTGCTCTGCTGTTCTCTTGGGAAGTATGTGGTGATTCTTTTTCTTTCTTTCTTCTGTGCTTAATACCTTTTTAAGTGTCTCCTGTAGAGCTGGTCTGTAAGCTGCATAATCTTAGAAATTGGATGTCTGGGAAGGATTTTAATTCTCCATCACTGATGAAGCTGAGCTTGACTGGATGGGAAATTCTTGGTTGAAATTGCTTTTCTTTGAGAACTTTGAATATAGGACTCCAGTCCCTTCTTGCTTGTAGTGTTTCTGTCACTAGGTCTGCTGCTATTCTGATTGGTTTTCCCCGGTAGGTAGTCTGACCTTTCTCTCTTGCTGCCTTTAGAATTTTTTCTTTTGTGCCTACTTTGTGTAGGTGAATTACTAAGTGTCTAGGGGTTGGTCTTCTCATGTGCTGTCTTGTGGGGTTTCTTTGTATCTCTTGTGCTTGGTCACATCTCTGATGAGATGGGGAAATTTTTCTTGGTTTACCTCCTGGAATACTTGTTCCAAGTTGTTCTCATTTTCCCTTTCTTCTTCTGGGATACCAATCAGGCATAGGCTAGGCCTCTTGATATAATCACACATCCTTATAGGCATTGTTCTTTCTTTCTGAGTCTTCTTGCTATGTTTTTTATAGATCAGGTTAATTCCATGTTCTGGTCTTCAAGTTCTGAGAGTCTTTCTTCAACTAGATTAATTCTGTTTTCCATGCTTGCCATCTTGCTATTTATCTCTTGGATGAAATTTTTTATTGCCATAATCTCTGTTACAAGTTCTTTCAGTGTTACATCTTGTTTTTCTTGAGTCTTATTCACTCTTTCCAACCATTCCCTAATCCCTGTTGTAGTCTGGCGTAGGTCACTGGTGACTTCCATTGTTTGGGCACCGAGGTCTGATTTCTCAGGAATTTTGTCTTTGGTAGACTTGGAATTGCCTGAGGTCTTCCTTTGACTTTTCCTCATTTGTGACAGATCTTTTGTTTTTTTCTTTAGTTCCCTTCTGATATTTGCTTAGTCTTCTATTCTTCCCTGATCTGGGCTCTGGATTTATTCTATTTTGAAATAGGATGGTGGACGGGAAGATTTGCTGTCTCTTATAGTTTTTGAAATCCTAGTAAAGTGGGGGATGGGGTGCTAGGAGTTAGATGCTGCTTGCAAATTAAAATGTTCACTTATTTTGGTATGTTTTCCCTGAGATCCACTCCCCACCACCACTCTATATGATGACGCAAAGCAGAAACCAACCCACACTACAAAACAATTTGCAGTAACAACAAAGTGAGACAAAACAAACCACCACAACAGAAAAACCCCATGAAAACTAAACACACACACACATGCCTAGTACGAAGTGAATAGAGAGGTAAGACAAAAAGACTGAATGGGGGAGAATAAGAAACAAGAAAAAAAAGGGGGGATTCAGGTGGAACCCTCACACATATATTGACACATCCCTTAATTTATAAAAAATGAATATAAATAACCCCAGAAGAAAAAAAGAGCAAAAACTAACAACAAAATCAAAAGATGAACACTCAATCATTCACATACACACATAAACAGAGAATGACAAATAAAAGCAGAAAGAAACAAAGAAAAAAAGAAAAATAAAATTTTGGGAGTGGATGCAGGTCAAAGTCTCACATACACATTCATGCACAAAGGAAAAATATTTTTAAAATAGATGGACTAACAAACAGTCAGTAAATTTTTAAAATTAAAAAATAATTGAAAATTTTGAAAAACAAAACATCAAAACAAAAAACAAAGACAAAAAAACCTGTCCTCTTGTGGCAGGTTCTGTAATTCTTCCTCTAATCAGATCTCTCCTGCAGAGCCACCTCTTTCACTCTCACTTCAGGGAACAAAGCAGGGAAGGAGGAGGGGCAGTGGAGGTGAGTGGGGCTGCAGTCCTCCCCTCTCACTATTGTATGGTCAGGGAGATCTCTGTTGGGGATGTACAGGATTGTCTCTTCCCCAGGTATGTACTCTCACGAGGTTGCCCCAGCCAGGCCTATCCTGAAATGGGATTCTGATATCCACGCTCCGCCTGGGTTTGTCCCTCTCAGTCATGGTCCAGCTATTGTGGGTCTGGTGTTCAGAGGATTGCTGGGGAGGAGGGGTTTTGTGTCAGACCAGACTCACCACTGATCTCTTTGGAGTTCTTCCTCACACTTTTCTGGCCACACCCTTTGTCCCACAGCTGGATCAGGGTAGGGGATGGGGTGCCTGGAACTCAGCACTCATCAGGTCCCTCTGAAGTTTGTGCTCTCAGGATATTTCCTCTGGACCACAATCCAGCCCTGAGTAGTTGATCTGTCATTCACAGAGATCAAATCTCTGGGCTCTGTCCACAGCTTTCAGAGCTTTGTTAGATCTCTCTCCTACTTCAATGGTAAGGGAGCGCCTGGGCAATAGTTTGTTGTATCACTTAGGCAACAAGTTGGAGGTTGGGGATGGGGTGGCTGGGCAGAGAAATGTAAATCTCTGCCTGGAAAATGACTGCGGTGGGCGGCTCCTCACCAGGCATGTATTCCTCTTTCTGGAGTCCCCTGATGCTCTCTCTCCAATAATCAAATCCTGCACTCCAGCGGGTCCAGTATGCCAAGTGATGGTGTGCTCTGGGTGCCAGGTGCTAGGAATCAGCAGGATTCAGCAGGTTTTTCTCAGGAGCATTCCCACAGCAGCAGACGTTTCTGTCGTGATCTTGGGAGCTGAGCTCTAACTTCAGGGTGGTAGGGGGCTTGCAGTCAACCTCAGAGGGGGGACCCGGGTGCATGCTGCTGAGTATCCCCTCAGATGGGCTTTCACACTCCCACCAGTGCCCACCTACTCATGTGAAGAGTCTTTATTGTCTCTTGCCTCCATGGAGATTTTTACAGCCTGACTTGTCGGCGGCCATCTTAAGCTCTCAGTGTTCTTCTTTCTATACGTACATATTCTTATGATTGTTGGATTTGTTTGGAAATTACAAATAGCTTGCTGATATAAAATATTCTTGGAGTTTCTAGTTTAAAAACTAAAATTACTAAATTTTAATTTAAAAACTTAAATACATTGACTTCATAGCGGTTTAGACTAAAGCTGAGAAACAAAATCCTGGGGTAGGTAGAACAAGAAACAGAGTCCAAAAAAAAAGCTTTCTTTCCTTGGTTTTTGCCAAGGAAAATACCTTAAATATTGCCAGAAAAAAATATATTAAAGAGAGAACAAATTTATACAAAAAGATGGATTTGCCTTCACTAGGATGGGAATGTTACCAATGTATAGAAACATTTGTGATTGATATTCATACAACATATAATGTTTACCCATGGAACATACAGATATATTGGGAAGAGAATATTGTTTGTATTTTATGGTTGGAGAACATTGTGCTACATAATCTAGAGGAATCTGGATGCTTAATTCCTCAATGTTACATAGCCAGGTGAGACAAAAAGGAGCATTCTGACTTCTCCAGGAATATTCTTAACCATATTACATGACTCAATGCGTAGCGTCCCCAAAATTCTACCTTTGTATGGGAGGCAGAATTATGATGATCGCTTAAGTGGAATTTTTCAAGTTCAAATTTCCTGTTCGTTGACTGGGGTTGATGTCTCTTATTTATGACTCTCCAGTAGCTATGTCCACTTATTTTGTAGTTTGAGTGGTGAATCTACACACAGCTGCAGTGGTGGACATGTGACTTAGATTGCATTGCATTCTCTTTTCCTTGATGATTAAAGAAGCATCCAGTCAGAACCAGGGGTTATCAAAACTAATCTTAGAACCCTATCTGGAACTACATGAAAAAGATTACTTTTCATGCCAATGCTGGAAGGATCTAAAGGTGGCTCTCAAGGTAGTGGTGAGCAGGCATTATTTTGAGAAATTACTTTTATTTCTGTGGGAATGACGCATGCAAAGAAGGAAGGGCAGAGGATGAAAAGGGAGAGGCGGGAAGAGAAAGAGGATTTTGATATAATGAATGATCTGTTTATTATGTCTATTTTACCTTTTTTTAAAAATCAGAGTCTCAGTCTGTCACCCAGGCTAGAGTGCAGTGGCATGATCACAATGCACTGCAGCCTCAACCTCCTGGTCTCAGGACATCCTTCTGCCTCAGCATTTGAGTAGCTGGGACTAGGTAGGCGCACACTATCACACCCAGCTAATACTTTGATTTTTTTTGTAGAGATGAGATTTTGTTATCTTGTCCAGGCTAGTTTCAAACTGCGAGATTCAAGCACTCCTTCTGTCTGGGCCTCCCATAGTGTTGAGATTAGAGGCATAGGCCAGCATGCCCAGCCCATTTCAACTTTAATAAGTAGATTTTTAAGGCGAAGGAAATGAATTTAGTTAAAACCCAAAAGCATAAATTTATCTTTTCTGGCTTTTATAATTTAAAAAGTTGACTAATCTCTTATATTCTTAAACAAGTTAATCAGAAAAAAATTATCAACGTCAGCTTCATGTCAAAATTGAAATCAGTGTCCCATTGCAGTACAGTTATTTTTAAAAATACTTTATTTATTTGGGTAATGTTATTTGTCAGTTCATTTTAGAAGATGTAATTGTATGTAGGGCTTTTTTTTTTTTATATTTTCATCATTGTTAGTGAAATATTTTCTTTCAATTAATCAAGTTGCAACATTATCAAAATTTTCACATACAGAATGAGAAATTTCCACACATCTCAATAACTATTTTGGACACTTGCAGTTAAGCACATTAAGATGCTTATTAGTGGAGAGTTGTGGAATGAGCCTCAATTAGTGAATTAGACTGTATTCATTACACTTCACCAAATGCTCATTAACAGATTGTTTGATATTTTTTCTTGCCCATACTAGAAAAAAAGGGGGGAAGTGTGGGACTGGAGAACTAGCTTGCCTTAGCAGTAACATGGAAATGAAGTCACATGGTAATTTTTTTGCTTACAGCTGCCTGGAATAAAGAATGCTTGTAACCTTTATCTGTGAAACATTGGAATGAGGTGTTAGAAGGATGGGCTAATTCTTCCATGCCACTAGGGGGACCATTTGGCATATTTTTCAAAGATCCTTTGTTTCAAAAAGAGGGAGGGAGGGAGGGAGAGAGAGAGAGAAAGAGAGAGAGAGTGTTGGGTGGGGGGCAGAGAAAGAGTCATATCCATATGAAGACAGGTTAATTTTTAGGAAAAACAGAACTCATCCAGTAGCTCTCATTTTGGTGAAAGGACACTCATGATGGCTTCACCAAACCTCTCTGTGGATGCACAGCAATATAGGATCCTTCAATCTAACTTTCCCTAACTTTCTCCATCATTCAGGGACAGATTTTCTTCATGAGTTGAAGTCCTTGTGAGCCTTTCCTACCCCTTTCCCATTTTGTCTTACATAGTTCTTTTTTCTAATGAAATCTCTCTGCTTCTTGGACTAACCCAATAAGCGAAGAGGTTTATAACAAACAAACAAACAACAGCAACAACAAACCCTACAAAGTCTCTGGAATTATCTCTGAAGATAGAAGTGAAAGATAGGCTAAAACAAGAGGAATGTTTTCAAGACTGTTATGGAACAATAAATCTCCAGGTCCCGTCTGGTTGCTCATAGAGCCAGATAGTCACATCTCTCCAATACCAGCAGACACTTGAAGTTTACCCAGGCAACAAAGCACAGCTGAAGATAGGAGTCAATCAATATGGTAAAAATAGAGAGATCAAGTGAAAGTCTAGCAAATGCTGTGTACAATTCACAAACCTCTTCTCCTACTAAACTCCTCAATTGGAGGTTTTTTGTCTGGGCAAAATAATTAGCACAGAAAAATAATCTTACATACTGAAAGCCACAGTTTCCTCCTTTAAAAGGTCAATTGTACTTTTAAACCACCTAGTATGAGATGTCCCAGCTGTAAAGTTCTATCTTTGTGCCAACCTTCTAGTGCCTCATCTTGAAGAGAACAGAACAGCAAATTGTCAATGGACATTTTAAAAACCCTTTAAAATGAAAGCCACCAATGCAAGCAAGCTAACAAAAAAGGGAGATATGAAGATATAGGAATTAGGCAATAATGGAAATAAATGAAAAACTATTTCAAGTGATGATCTCAAAATGGAAAGAGAATTGAAAGATAAACATGGGTCAATGTTTCAGAAAGTAAAAAAATAGAGAAAACAATAAATTTTGTAAATTATAAATTGGTCATATTTTTCATTAAACTTTTCCAACCCATAAGAATAAATACAAGACATAGCAGATAAAGGGGTAACATAATATAAAAATATTTACCATAACTAAAGACCATGAGTTTCCAGATAGAAGAGTCCTCTGAGTGCCAAAATAAATTTTCAAAAACCCTGTATTAATGTACCGAAAACTTTCTATAAAGAAATTGTTCACATGCAAACACTCAAGTTTCAATTAGTATTAGAATTCACAACTGCAATGAAATAATGCCTCCAAATTGCTGTGTAAAAGTGATTTCCAACCAAATAGTAGTACCCAACAAAATTATCATTCTATTATGCAAAAAAGAATAAGAATCATATTTCTTGTTTTAGAGGTTTTCCCTTCATAAATTGTCATAAATTCTATCAATAATACAAGATATACTATAAACTGTATATTATATATACTATGTAAAATTTTCATGTTTGTTGGTGCCAATATGGTATAATTATATTTGATCATTGTAATTATTAAAACTTTTAAGCTATTTTTTAAAAATAAAAGAAAAAATTAGACTTATATAGAGATAACTAATGTTAAATTTCACAGATAACCCTGATCTATACCACATAAACTTCTATATTTGCCATTTCAAACGTAAGGCACATAAAATTTTGCTTGCATCAGTAACTGAAAAGTATTACATGTATCTTTATTAGAAATCATTTAAAATTGTCTTAACTTCCATCTCAGCCATTACTTGACAAAAGCATTTGTAGCTGTTTCCGGAAAATGCACCCACATTTTCTCTTTGTTACCCAATGCCCATCCCAGGCCTCAGTTAACTGCACCCATGGGTAGAAACTAGACCTTAGGGAAGCATCATATTGGCCCATAAGAAGCATAAAGTGTAGCCTGATATAAAATTCTTGAACCAGATTGTTTCTCTAAGGAACTCAGATTAAGAGACAGAGAAGGAAGTTGTCAACCATAGAACATGAATGTGAAAAATCATGCTGGTGTAGACAGGGGGAACATTACTGTCCATGGACCAGCTGAATGTATGGAAGTTTTAAACAAAGAATAACAGCAGTAATAGTAGCGGTGACAGCAGTAGTAACTGCAACAACAATTATAATGGCAGATAACAGCAGAAATAACCATGTGCTTATTTCTTAGAGCAGAGCAGTACTGCTCAAGTCTCAACAAGATACCAATTTCAAGTTGCCTCCGACACCCTGGTATTCAGGCTTCCATGATGCACAACTCTCCCTCAAATCGTGTAGTGATGTTGTCAGCAAAGCCATACACAGCTGACTTGTCCACAAGGAGGGATTTTAATTTGGGAATTCTAGATCACTTGAGTAAGTTTCAGGATGTTTATGTGTCAGGAAACAAGAAAATCCCTGACTAAAATACTAGGTACACAAACTTAACCACTTACCTATCCTACTTGTTCAGCTATAAGAGAGGGTAAAGCCCACCTCTATTCTTGTCCTGAGGATTATAAAGCATGTGATGTTATCTCAGTACTGAAGAAATATTGATTCCCTTTCCTTTCCTGTACCACAGAATCCCTGTAGGTAAACACTTCTGATTCAAATTTTAATTATCCTCTTACCTTTCTTAAGGAATTCTATGAAGCAAAGTTGCACATTTAATTTATATCTTCTGATTTTCCTTAAAAGTGTTGGAGTCACATGCCTTAACTAAAACCTCAATCCAGGAAGACGTCGATTCCCTAAGCCATAGGTATGGGGGTTCTAAGAACTGCAAGCACCTTTGTGCATGGCATCCACCCCTGTAAATAAAACATTTTAATTTTGTTGTTGATATGCTGTTTAGTTTTTAAATAAACAGTTCCTTCAGCACTCCTATAGCAAAAATAAAGATGTATCATTAAAGTAGGGAGACAGTTTTAAGATTTAGGTACAGATCATATTTATATTATGAGTTTTACTTTCAAAGAAATAAAGTCTGGGTAAAATAGTAGGAAAGTCTGAGAATATAAATCTTATATGCTTCCTATTTCAGATAGAATAATTGCCATTACAAGTATTATATATTGTAACTTCTATATGCTAAAACTAGTTCAGGACTCTTAATTATTATGTCTCTAACATAGAATTACTATAAAAGGATAAAAAAAATCAGTTCCCACTATAAAGGTGAATAAATTAAAGCACAGAAAGGTCAGGGGACTTTTAGTGAAGCAAGAATTTGAAAACTTTTTTTCAGTTTAATAAATATTTATATAAAATCCTCTGAGTCACATTCATTCTAGGGAATTAAAGATTATAATGTTCTGGTTTTCACAGTGCAGGAGAGAGTCATGTCCCCAACTGACTGAACACTGAGCAATGCAAGGTAAGTGAGAGGAATTTGCTGAATTTTCCTGGTGAAAAGAGAGAAGGATTTATTATTACAGTGGCATCTGGAGTGTGCTTTGAAGATGGAGTTGACATTCACTCGACTATGTTTGATGTCTGGGTAAAGAGACAACATGACCAAAAATTCATCATTGAAAAATTTTAAGTATCCCAAAGAATAGAATTTGTTTTTTAAAAATCAAACTTAAAGCAACACTACATAATTTTTACGAGTAGAAAAAAGAAGATATAGCAATGACAAATGTGTATGCATCCAACGTAGAACCTAGAAAGACTTAAAACAAACACCAACAAATAAACAAAACCCTGAGAGACTGAAAATGGAAAAATGCACAATCATGATGCGGGATCTGTATGTACCTCAATCAGGTATTGATCAAGAAAATATAATTATAAGGCTGTAGATTTACATAAAAATATGAGTAAGTTTGTTCTTGAGTGGCTATGAAGTACAGAGCTTAGAAGGACTGAAACGTTAAGTAAAGCTGTATAAAGAAAATGCATTGCTGGTCCATATTTTAGACTTATAGAACCAGGAAAAGTTACGTGATAAGATTTTTTTTTAAAGATCACAGAGGCAATAATGGAGAAAGAAGAACTTACAGATATAGTAAAACTAGGGGTGTATATTAAACAGAAAGCAAATAAATGAATCTAGATATGAGAGATGAAGAGAAACTCAGGTAGAGAAATGAAAATGAAGCCTAAGAAAATATAATATATACAATATACATGGATTTTTATCAATAGGTGGTGGGGTGAGGAAATAGAAAGTTAAATATGACTCTGAAATCCCTAGACTTGATGACATAGAGCAGTATTTTGCAAAACTCACTAATGCTGAGAATCGCCTAAGGAAAATATCAAGAACTGGCCAGGCACGGTGGCTCATGCCTGTAATCCTGGCACTTTGGGAGGCCAAGGCAGGAAGAATTGCTTGAGCCCAGGAATCTGAGACCAGCCTGGGCAACATAGCGAGATTCCATCTCTACAGAAGATAAAGTAAACAAAAATAACCATCCATGGTGCTACACACCTGTAATTTCTGCTGCCCAGCTACTTGGGAGGCTGAAGTAGAAAGGATCGTTGAGCCCAGGAGGTTAAGGCTGCAATGAGCCATGTCATGCCACTGCAGTCCAGTCTGGGCAAAAGAGTGAGGTATAGTATATATATAATATATAATAGTTTCCTAAGCCTGCAAACAGAGGCTTAGTGAATTGAAATCTCCAAGGAGGGCGCTAGGTGATCTGACTATTGAAAAAGTATTCCAGGGGATTCTTTTCAGTGAATGAGTATGAGAAACACTGGCATAAAGATAACCATGAACTAGTGAGAAACCAGGAGAACAAACCTTATACTATTTTAGACAGGTTTAGTTGAGATGCCATCAAGAAATCTGTGGAGAAATGTCTGAGATGTACATGCAAAGGCAAGTTTGGACCCTAGAAGAATCTTCAGAACAAGAATTATGAAACTGGCCAACTTCCCCACAGAACTGATTTTTTTGTTTGTTTTTTGAATAAACAGAAATTTATCTTTTTGTTCGAAAGTTAGAACCTTACATTTGTCTTATCTGAATTTATTTCCCAGGAAACCAACTATATCAGGCCTCCAAGACAGTATCAAGAACCTGAAACATACCAGATCACCCCATCTAAAAAAGAAGATGCCAGACCCCTCATCATTATGACTGCCTAACTGACCACCTGCTGCCTGTTAACGAGCTCCTCTTCCTTAACCTTCCTTAATTCCTATTTTCCCATACAGAGCTATATTCCTTCCTTGCTATGTATACTCCCAATTTTGGTCAGTTGGAAGAGATAGATTTGATTTTTAGTTCCCATCTCTCTGGTAGATGTTACCAGAATAAAACACCTTCTTCCTTGGCAATACTCATTGTCTCAGTGATTGGTTTTCTGTGTGGTTAGCAACAGGACCTAGACTGAATTCCTGGTGTTTTACTAACAAATGTGAACTTTCAAGTTATTTGCCTTAAGTTCAAAATTAAGGCAAACAACTAGAGGTTTCTAAGGAAAAGAATGTATAGACCAATGTATTCAGTGTTTATAATTAAATCTCAGGAAAAAGAATAGGAATCAGAGAGAAAGAAGTAAGATAGCATTATATGTGTAGGTAGAATCCTAGCTATGCAATGTTATAGAACAAAAAAGAAAAGAGATCAAAATAAGTACAGTAGCCAATGGTGTTAACTATGCAAAAGATAGGTTAAAAAGGTAAAAGATAAGTACTGAATTGAAGTGATTTAACCGAGCAATTGAGATATCTTTGGGGATCTTGGAAAGCATGAAAACGTACTTAACATGAGTTCAGAGGACTGTATTTACATGAAGGAGAGACAGAAGAAGAGACAACTTTTGAAAGAAGTTGGGATGAGAAGAGGTAGAAAGTTGGAGAGATATCATGAAAGAAAAATATGTTCGGGTGAAATTAGTTTGTTACCTTTAGAATTTTATTCAATGTAGGAAATGTTGCTCTCAGGACTGATGTACTTAGGCCCCCAGCTGCTTGGGTCGTGCCATCAGAGAATGCTTTGTGATAGCCCTTTTCAAAATTCCCCTGGCTGAATGAAAAGAATGGCCTGGTCCAAGGTGGTGTTCCCATTCGCTGACAGCCCATATCCAACGACTCATTCACTGGTCAACATGTGTGAATAACAGCCCAGGCAGCCTCAGCCCAGCTCAGAAAATCTCTGAAGAACCCTTTGAATGTTAAGCCTCCTTGTTAAGATAGTTGAGGACATTCATTCTGCCTGAGGTCATGCCTCTGCCCAGGGCAGCCTGTACTCAGTGACCAGGAGACCCGTGCATATAAAGCCCCAGTCACCTCATGCCAGACTTGGGACAACTCAGAGAGTTCATACTGCTATGAACCTCCTTGTTGGTGTTGGCTGAGGTCTATGTTGAAGTTTCATCACAGTCAAACTTTTCCCTTTGCCTAATTCTGAACCTCCCTTTCCTTCCACAGGTGGTAATTTCCAGACCACTCCCTAATACACCTTTTGCATCCTAATTTTTGTCTTAGAGTCTACTTTCTGCGGCACCTGACATGAGACAATTAAATCTTTTTTTTTTTATGGTATTATGGGGTACAGTTAGGGGTTAGGCATACAAAAATGCTTCATTCAGGCACCCTTGATGATAAGAGGTGTCTCCCCATCCCCAGACAGATATTTATCACCTTTAATCCTATCGCTCTCCCCCCCCTCATAGTTTCCCACCACTGTCAGTCATTTTCTTGTGGTAGTACGTTGGATGATC
>CAUYQG010044795.1:0-16033 GCA_963574415.1 Tarsius wallacei | reverse complement strand
AGGGAGAGGCGTACCTCATCAACAAGGGTACCTGCATGATCAATGTTTATATACCTAACCCTTAAATGTACCCCACATCTTTATAATAAAAATTAAAAAAAATAAAATTAAAAAAAATTTTTTTTTTTTTAGTTGGAGTCTTACTCTGTCGCCCAGACTGAAGTGCAGTGGCCGCTCCCGGCCACCGCAGCCTCGACCTGCTGGGCTCCGGCGATCCTTCTGCCTCAGCCTTCCAAGTAGCTGGAACTACAGGCGCACACTACGACGCCCAGCTAATTTTTTGATTTATTGTAGAGATGAGGTCTTGCCAAGTTGCCCAGGCGGGTCTCGAACCCGCAGGCTCAGGCAATTCACTCACCTTAGCCTCCCAAAGCGCAGGATTACAGGCTGAGCCACCAAGCCCGGCTAAATTAAAAATTAATTAATTAATTAATTTAAAAAAGTTAAGCCGGGTGTGGTGGCTCACACCTATAATCCCAGCACTTTGGGAGGTGGAGGTGAGAGGATTGCCTGAGCCTGCAGGTTCGAGACCAGCCTGAGCAACTTGGCGAGACTTCATCTCTACAATAAATCAAAAAATTAGCCGGGCATGGTGGCGCTTGCCTGTATTTCCAGCTACTTGGAGGGCTGAGGCAGAAGAATCGCCTGAGCCCAGCAGGTTGAGGCTGTGGTGGCTGGGAGCGTGCCACTGCTCTCCAGCCTGGGTGACAGAGTGAGACTCCCACTCAAAAAAAAAGCAGAATCAAGTAATGAACCCTCATACACCTATTACATAGCTTCTGCATTGAGAACTCATGGCCATTTTTGTTTCATATATACTACTGCCCACTTTCCTTCCTTCCATATTATTTTGAAGCAGATCCCAAACATATCCATTTATCCATAAACATTTTTAGTTATGCATTGCTATAAAATACAGACTTACATTTTTAAAAAATTGTAGTAAAATACATAGAAAATACTCCATTTTAACCATTTTTAAATGTACAGTTCAGTGGCATTAAGTACATTCTGATTGTCATAGAATCATCACTACTATCTATCTCCAGGATGTGTTTCATCTTACAAAACTGAAATTCTGTACTTGTTAAACATTAACTCCCCATTCTCCTTCCCTCCAGCCCTGCAACACCATCCCACTCTCTGTCTAAGAATTTGACTACTTTAGGTACCTCATATAAGTAGAATGATACAGCATTTGTCCTTTTGTAACTGGATTAGTCCACTCAGTATAATGTCCGCAAGGTTCTCCTATATTATAGCATGTGTCAGAATTTCCTTACTTTTTGTGGCTGAATAATGTTGCATTGTATGCATATACCAAATTCTTTATCCTTCCATACATGGATGGACACTTGGGTTGTTTCCATTTATAAACTTTTAAAAATGTGACCAGAGCTGGTTGTGGTGGCTCATGCCTGTAATTCCAGCACTTTGGGAGGTGGAGGTGAGAGGGTTGCCTGTGCCCACGGGTTTGAGACCAGCCTGGGCAACATAGTGAGACCTAATCTCTACAATAAATAAAAAAATTAGCCAGGTGTGGTGGCACACACCTATAGTTTCAGCTACTTCAAAGGCTGAGGTGGAAGGATTGCCTGAGCCCAGCAGATCGAGGCTGTGATGGCCATGAGTGTGCCACTGCACTGCAGCCTGGGCAGCAGAGTGAGATTAAAAAAAAAAATGTGACTAGATACCATCATCACACTTAAAAAAAAAAATAACAATATGCCAGGCTCGGTGGCTCAGCCTGTAATCCCATGCTTTGGGAGGCTGAGGTGAGTGGATTGCCTGAGCCCGCGGGTTTGAGACCCGCCTGGGCAACTTGGTGAGAACTCATCTATACAATAAATAAAAAAATTAGCTGGGCGTGGTAGCGCTCGCCTGTAGTTCCAGCTACTTGGAAGACCGAGGCGGAAGGATCGCCAGAGCCCAGCAGGTAGAGGCTGCGGTAGCCACTCCCAATCTGGGTGACAGAGTGAGACTCCAACTCAAAAAAAACCCAAAACAATAATTCCTTAAATTCATCAAATATCCAGTAAGCCCTCAAATTTCCAGTTGTTTCATAAATGCCATAAATATTTTGTTTTTACAGTAGTCATTGTTTTTAGAGGTTGGGTTTGAACAGAATAATTTGACTTTCAAATTTGATTTTCTCATTCTTATGCAGAGTCTGGCCCAGAATCTGTTCCCCCAGAATCTTTTCCAAATGTCTTGGATGATGCTGGTGTTCAAGGGAGCCCTGCTGTGGATAATTATGGCCATGGGTCACCAGAGGCTCACAGCTCAGTTTCACCCAATGGAGAAGACCTCATCTTTCACCCGGTCAGCCGTTCTACTTTCTTCTCTGCAGAGGATAGGTTCTGGACTGGAAGCTTGGGACTTAGGGCTAAGAGAATCTCCTTTGACAGGTTTCGGTTCTGGTCCTGAAGGTCAATGAGGTGTCTTTTGGAATTGAGGTACGTGGTGAGGACCTGACTGTAGCCCTGCAAGCAGAGGAGCTGTCCCTCCAGCAGTTGGGCACCGTGGGACTCTGGCAGTTCCTGCGTGGACAGTGCCTGGGTGAGGATTGTGGCCATTCCAGGAGAACGGGTGAGACTCATCTAGGGTAGCCATGGATTAATCTGCACTTGTCACTGTGCTCCAGCAACAGTCCCCAACCTTTTTGGCATCAGGGATCAGTTTCATGGAAGACAATTTTTCCATGGGTGGGAGGTGGGGGAATGGTTTCAGGATGATTCAAGCGCATTACATTTATTATACACTTTATTTATATTATTATTACATTGTAATATATGAGAATCTAATGCTGCCGCTGAGCTGACAGAAGGCGGAGCTCATAAAGTAACGCGAGCAATGAGGAGTGGCTGTAAATACAGATGAAGCTTTGCTCACTTGCCAACCGCTCACCTCCTGTGCTGCCCAGTTCCTAACAGGGCATGTTGGGGACCCCTGCTAAGGGCAGCGCTCTAGTGCTAAGCTCTTAGTCCTTCTTTCCTGCAGCCATCAGGGGAAGGAAAAACTCCAGTGAAGCCTTTCTAGCAAGCCTTCCAGAGCTCTTTCTGTAGCTTTGCCCTCATTGTGCTGTTTTCCATCTTGATTTCCCAGGTACTCCTTGAGCTTATGCATGAGAACAGTGTCCAATTCTTTGTTTTTGTGGTTGCTAACACAAAATGTATCTGATCAGGGAAATTCTGTCATTCACTTTCAATCCTTTGATGTGAATTATCATTTATAAAAGATGACAGGAGAAATCTGGGCTTATGTTACATGTTTCGTTTAAAACTTTTAATGAAGCTCAGCATGGTGGCTCATGTCTGTAATTCCAGCACTTTAGGAGATGAAGGCAAGAGGATTGCCTGATTCCAGGGGCTTGAGACCAGCCTGTACAACTTGGCAAGACCTTGTCTCTACAATAAACCAAAAAATTAGCTGGGCTCAGTGGCTCAGCCTGTAATCCCACGCCTTGGGAGGCTGAGGTGAGTGGATTGCCTAAGCTCGCGGGTTCGAGACCCGCCTGGGCAACTTGGCGAGACCTCATCTCTACAATAAATCAAAAAATTAGCTGGGTGTGGTAGCGCTCACCTGTAGTTCCAGCTACTTGGAAGGCTGAGGCGGAAGGATCGCCAGAGCCCAGCAGGTCGAGGCTGCGGTGGCCGGGAGCGGTCTGGGCGACAGAGTGAGACTCCAACTCGGAAAAAAAAAAAACAAAACAAAAAATTAGCAGGGCGTGGTAGTACCAACTACTTGGAAGGCTGAGGCAGAAAGATCACCTGAGTCCAGCAGGTTGAGGCTGTGGCCTCACTACTATATAACATTTTCACTACAACATAACATTTTATTACATAAATGCACTACTTTTTTGCTTTTAAAAACAACTTTATTGAGATAATTTGCATAGCATGAAATTCACTCATTTTAAGTGCACAATTCTGTAAGTTTTAGTAAATTTACAGAGTTGCATAGCTATCACCATAACCCAATTTTAGAACAGTTCCATCACTCTCAAAATATTCCTGTACCCATTACCCTGCTTACTTTTTTAGTCTATTCTGAACAGACATTTGGGATTTTTCCAGGTTTTTTCGCTATTTCAAATAGGGTTGCTGTGAATATCCTTGTACCTGTTTCCTAGTTTATTTTATATGTTTGAGAGTTTCTCCAGGGTTGTATTCTTTTTTTGTTTTTTTGAGTGGGGGTCTTACTCTCTCACCCAGGCTGGAGTGCAGTGGCATACTCACAGCCACCTCAGCCTCGACCTGCTGGGCTTAGGTGATCCTTCCATCTCACCCTTCCAAGTAGCTGGAACTGCAGGCATGCACCACCATGCTTGGCTAATTTTTAAAAAGATTTATTTATTGTAGAGACGAGGTCTTGCCATGTTGCCCAGGCTGTTCTTGAACCTGTGGGCTCAGGCAATCCTCTCGCCTCTGCCTCCCAAAGTGTTGGGATTACAGGTGTGAGCCACCACGCCTGGCTATCTCCAGGGTTATATTTCTGATTATTTAATTTCTAGATCATTAGGGTAGGTGCAGCTTCAACTTTACTAGATAATTCCAAATTATTTGCCAAAATGGTTATACTAGTTACCATAAATATGTAAGTTGTCCACAGCCTTGGCTTCAACTGAGATTGTTCTACATGGAGTTTTGGAGAGATGAATACAGATCCTACTTGACTTTATTAGTGAGAGATGAGACCAAGACTCAGAGAAAAGTAGAGACATTTAATTAATTAAGTGTTTTCCTTGTCTTTCCTCACAAAGGTACATGCCTTCAGGAATCTTCCACTGTGAAGACTGGCCACATTAGGCCAGCTGTGGGCCTTCGCTTTGAGGTGGGGCCTGGTGCAGCTGTTCATTCCCCCCTTGCCACACAGAATGGCTTTCTGCATTTCTTGCTTCGCGACTGTGACCTTGAGATGCTCACTTCGGTGCTCAATGGCCTGGGACCATTCCTGGAGGATGAGGAGGTCCCAGTGGTAGTCCCCATGCAGATTGAGCTCCTGAACTCCAGCATCACCCTAAAGGTATAAGGAACGTTGGAGTTTTTTCAGAGCAAGGACAAATTGGTTTTTGCCCTGGACTTTGCCAAGCAAGCAAGCAGTGACAGCTCTTACCTTTTCCCATGTCACTGTAAACTGTGGAGAGGATCAAGTGAGGACATGCATACTAGCATTCAGTCAGTGTCATGGTGGTGTGTGTGCATTTCTGTCAAGGAAGCCAGTGTTCAGGTGAGGAGACCTTGTCTCTACCCTTATCTTCATCTTTGGCATGCAGTACTGTGTGCAAGCCATCAGGTTATCTGATCCTCCGTTGCCCGATCTCTAGAATGGAAGAAACTCAGTTATGTCTCTCATACCTTCCAATAATGTATAGAGACACAGCAGCATAAAACTGCATCAGGCAGTATGGCAGGAGCATGGGTTATGTGACCTAAGTTGGTTTGAGCTGCCTGGGGGCATCATGTGGTTTCCCTCTTTCCTGCAGGATGATATCCCCCCCATCTATCCAACGTCTCCAGGCCCTGTCCCCATCACTCTGGCCATGGAACATGTTGTGCTGAAGCGGAGTGATGATGGTGTGTTCCACATAGGCGGTGAGTCGGGTTTATCAGCCTGCTGGCTTCTCTGCCTTTTTTCTCCTATAAATGACACCTAGGAACTATCTGGGAGTTCGCAACAGTTTGTCAGTTAGACCCTTTACTTTGAGACCAGACTGGGCAACATAGTAAGATTCTATCTCTATAAAAATAAAAGTAAAAAAAACTAGTCAGCCATGGTAGCATGCCTGTACTCCTAGCTACTTAGGAGGCTGAGTTGGGAGGATCACTTGAGTCCAGGACTTCCAGGCTGCAATGAGCTATGATGACACCATTGCACTTCTGCCTGGGCATCAGAATGAGACCCTGCCTCAAAAACAAAACAGACCAGGCATCGTGGCTCGTGCCTCTAATCCCAGCACTTCGGGAGGCTGAGGTGAGAGAATTGCCTGAGCCACGGGTTCAAGACCAGCCTGGGCAACTTGGCGAGACCCCATGTCTACAATAAATCAAGAAAAATTAGCCAGGTGTGATGGCCTATGCCTGTAGTTCCAGCTTCTTGGAAGACTAAGGCAGAAGGATCGCCTGAGCCCAGCAGGTTGAGGCTGTGGTGGCTGTGAGCGTGCCGCTGCATTCCAGCCTGGGTGACAGAGTGAGACTCCAATTAAAAAAAAAACAAGCCGGGCTTGGTGGCTCAACCTGTAATCTCGCGCCTTTGGGAGGCTGAGGTGAGTGGATTGCCTGAGCCCGTGGGTTCGAGACCCGCCTGGGCAACTTGGCGAGACCTCATCTCTACAATAAATCAAAAATCAGCTGGTCGTGGTAGCGCGCGCCTGTAGGTCCGGCTACTTGGAAGGCTGAGGCAGAAGGATCGCCGGAGCCCAGCAGGTCGAGGCTGCGGTGGCCGAGAGCGGCCACTGCACTCCAGTCTGGGCGACTGAGTGAGACTCCAACTCAAAAAAAACCAAAACCAAACCAAACCAAACAAAAACAAACAAACCAAAAATAGTACTTTTTTCCCCCAGCTACTGCTGAGGACAGACCATCAGCTGAAGTACCTAAAAGTGAGAAGAGGCAACCCCCAAAAGAACAGGTGTTCCTGATGCCCACAGGAGAGGTTTCTGGACAGCAGGTGAGGACCTAACTAAACAATACCTTCTCATAACCCTTACGGGCTGTAATTGCAAAGCTGGGAAATCCCAGGGGGCTGAAAAGGTTGCTTGACTGTGACAAGGAGGTTTGAGTTCCTGTCACCTAACAGCAGCTTCAAGAAGTGCTGACTAGAGTATGTAAGTCAGGAGCTGGAAAAGAATGGTTGCTGGTCACGTACTTCATCTGTTGATGAACTCTGAAGAGGGAATTAGGCTCTTAAAAAATATTTAGTTGAAGGTTGGGCATGGTGGCTCATGCCTGTAACCTCAGTGCTTTGTGACGCCAAGGTGGGAAGATTGTTCTAGGCGAGATGTTTGAGACCAGCCTAGGCAACATAGTGAGACCCCCATCTCTATTTTAAAAAATAAGATCGAGTTCTGTTTATCATTGATCTAGCTTATGGATTTTTTTGCCTGAACTTTTCTTCTCTATTCACTTTACTGTCACAAGGTGGTATTACTATGTTTATGAACTGCGAACTGCTTATTGTTCCTCAGGTGAAAGAACTGCCTATCCTACAAAAAGAACTTATCGAAACTAAACAAGCATTGGCCAATGCCAACCAAGAGAAAGAAAAACTTCTTCAGGAGATAAGAAAATATAACCCCCTCTTTGAGCTTTGAAAGCAGTGGCTCAACCATCTGTGCCAAGGAGAGAAGAGATCACCAGCAATAGCACAACCTAGGACAGAAGGCACTGTCCAGTGTTAAATAAGTCTGCTACAAGTGACAGAGGGACTGGAGTGCTCAATTCACTCGTGCGTGTGTGCTTCTCACTGCTGTTCTGATTTGGATGGAGGACAGGGCAAAGCATGACCACATCCCAGGAAACCTGGAAATTGGTTTGTACGTGGCTCTAGCATCACGTCTTTCCTGTATAAAGCCTTTTGGCCCTCTGCATACTGTGGGGCCATTTCACCTTGTGGTTTCATGGCAGGGACATCTGCTTTCTTCACAGCCTGTGTGAGTAAGTGAAAGTACCCACCTCAGTCACCTACAGAGCCACCAAAGAGTCCATGTCTCAGAGCTTCCCACAGCAGATCTATAAAGTCCTTGGCCTGAGCTTTGGCCCTGGTAGTGGAATGGAACAGAAAACAGCCCAGCGAAGGAGGGGGAGGGGGAGTGAGAGGTACAAGAATAAAGGAGACTTGGACTCTGCATTTTTTGGAAAGAACCAAGCTCATGTCATCGTGACTGGTATTAAAAACAGATTTTTCAGGGTTAAACTTCCTTTCTGTTATACTTTCATCATTGTGATGCTGTGGCAGAAAGTAAACAACAGGAGTGGTTCAGCCATATCATCGTCCCCATCTATAACACAATTGATTTGAAATTTAAATCAAGGAAATGTATTTACCCTGAGCTAGGCTGAAGGCTTGATATGGTGGGGTCAGTAGGATAACTTGCTGTGGACCCACTGCCCGCCTAGGGTCCTGCCTGTCTTCCACAGCTGCACTGAGAGGTCGTTTCCTTCATCTCCTTGGGGTCCCTGGCACATCTGTTTTCCCAGCATTGTGACTTTCTACCATGGCTCTCCTCAGCACTTGGTGTTTGGGAGCTGAAAATGTTTTAAACTTTAACCTAAACATCTCAACCGTTGCCTCTCACTGCCCCCATCACTATAAAAGCTAATAATCAGCCAGGCTTGGTGGCTCAGCCTGTAATCCCAGCTTTGGAAGGCTGAGTCGAGTGGATTGCCTGAGCCCGTGGGTTCGAGACCCATCCAGGCAACTTGGTGAGACCTCGTCTCTACAATAAGTCAAAAATTAGCCAGGCGTGGTAGCGCGTGCCTATAGTTCCAGCTACTTGGAAGGCTGAGGCAGAAGGCTCGCCGGAGCCGAGCAGGTCAACGCTGGGGTGGCCGTAAGAGTGCCACTGCACTCCAGCCTAGGTGACAGAGTGAGACTCCAACTCAAAAATAATAATAATAATTATCACTTTAAAAAATAATGTAATTTTGGCTTAAGTACAGAAAACAAAAACCCTTCAACCCCCACTAGGCTTTTTCTCTGCCCTACATAAGAACTGTTTTTCCCCCTTCCCATCTGATTCTTCTCCAACACTGTACCTGCATTCATACTACCCTGGGATACACTTCAGGCTGTGTTGATTGGACAGAAACTCGTCAGCTAACTCATATTTTACTTGGCAAGAAGGTAAGATAGTGACTTAGTGATATCACTAAAGTCTTAATCACACATGACCTATGGAAGGAAAGGTAAAAGGCTTCTTTTATGGGAAATCATGTTTGACTCATATTCTAGTTTTATGAGGATAAAAGGAAACATGTATTCATGCAGGAACAAGTTCAGACTTTTAAAGAACTTCTGTCACTTTTCTTCACTAAGGCAATTTTTAAAACACCAGTTACTATGGGATTTTGAGAATATGCTTAGGCAGTAGAGACTTAGGAATAAAGAAACATCTTTCTGGAGAGAATGTTAACAGAGGAAGTACCTAAGGGTTGATGCTTGGTTCAGTCTTATCTAGGATTTTTGTAAACAACCTGAAAGTAGGATTTTACAATGAAATCAAGTATCACTACTTCCAGACAGTGAACGTTAGACTAGACAAAACCCAGAAGGACTATAATAAGCAGGGCTGTGAATACTCAGACAAGTGACAGGTGAGGTTCAGCATAGTAAGAGTAAGGGGATGTGTTCATGGAAGAACTATCACTGATAAGGCAGTGACCTCTGTTGGAACTCAGGAAAGAAGCTGAAGCACTGGGGAAGGAGAGATCAATGAGCTGCTGAGGCCAAAAGCCTAACTTTCCTGGAGGCATCATCACAAAGGGCTCTTGGAGAGAGCACAGAAAAATGGTTTCTTACAAAGCCATTATGTCTTAATCCAATTGTCTGTGCATTTCCGGTAACTTAACTTACAAGCACTTCTCATAGCAAGTCAGAAACAAGGAGCTCACTGTCCAAGAAGTTGTGTAAAAACTCAAGGGTGGGCGCAGAAGGTTTAAGAGGAATCCTTGTGTGATGGCCTCCCAAAAGATAAGTAGGGCTGTTTGGTGATGGATGGCTGTGAGGGTAACGGTGTCCCTCCACAACTACCCCATCATGCCTCTTTCAAAGGCAGAATGTTGAACTAAATGGATCTCTGGTCTTCTTAGGCGTGTCATCTCTAATTTCTTGGATGGGGAAGGAGGGAGATCCAGTAGCCAGAAAATAGAATTATTCAACCTTAGGGTCACCTGAATTGGTTTAAAATCATGTTCAGACTCCCTTATCCCTTCCTCCCTCACCCACCATATGCCTCTGGCATCTCCCCATGCAAAGAAAATGTCTCACAGCCATTGCTTGGCATAGCTTTATCTTAGCTTATGCTTGGGGAAAGGCAAATACTGAGACTACCCCTAATGTCCAGAGCTCAGTGAGGTTTCTGGGCTCTCTGATGGAGTCTGCAGCCCTTGTCTTGTGACAAGTGGAGTCCTAGACTTTCTGGCTTTCCTTAACTGGTAGCTCTGGCCATTGTATCTTGAAATCCTCCCTCAGGAATATGGTAAGGGTCATCATCCCATAGGATCCTAGTAAAATTCAGTTTGCATCATTTTGTACTCTCATTTATTGGGGTAAGAAAGACCTTTTCATAATGAAGAAATGTGAACTGGTGGTAGTCCTCAGAATAAGTGCAGAGGAACATAATGGAAGGAAAAATAGTCATGTCAGCCCTTTTGGACTGCATATGATCTCTGCCTTGGAACTGCAGGACTCTGAACAAGAAATACAATACCTCAAGAAAATGTCTGGAGAGATAGCACTGCTATCCCTCAAAGACTTCTGCCGCTGCACATTACTTCAGCTGTGAAGCATTTACAACTGTGTATTCTCTGTGATTGTCCAGATTTCCTGTTTACATGGATGGATGAACTGGAGTTTAAGTCTTCTCTTTAACCGGGCTGCGGGGATGGCTATCAATCTCAAATTGTTTTCAAGCTGCTGAAATAATTAGCCTAGTTTCCCTGATTCAAGACAGGAGTGAGTTCTATTCACGGGGCTGTTTTTCCCATACATTCAATCTGACCCTTGTTTTGCCATGGGCCTCAACCTTTATGCCCCCTTTTCATGGTTCTGAGAGGATGGTTCCTGTGCATGAAATATACGAAGGATAAACACCACCCCTCACATACTCCATCACTTAGATGCTTCCTTTTAAGTCACATCACTTTCCCCTTAGAGGGAAATGGGTGGGGGATGGTGTTGGAAAGAGGGTAGTTTGAGGTATCGCCATAATAATATGGTGATTTTCCAGACTTTTACATCAGGGTTGTTTTCTCACCTATTTAATACTTGCCTAACTAAACTTTGAAATTGGTTATAGTTAAATCACAAAACTCTGGAAGCAAATGAGCTTTGCTACATAATCTGGTACTGATATCTGGTTACCTAAGAACTGTAAAAGCTGTTTCATTGCCTCCTGACTTCTTGTTGTCATCATCAAGGGTTTCAGAGAGAATCAAGTGTGAGACACTATTCCTTTACCTGGTTGCTCCCCCGCCTTCTGCCAGAAAAGGAAAATTGGGCAGTAGCTATTATTGAATGGAGGCATTTTCCCCCATGGCACAAGAGAAACACTTGGATAACCTTTAACAGTGAGGCTTTGCTGAGTGGCTAGACTTGGGATTTAATCTTCCTTCCTTATTACTTACTAAGTTTCAGCCTTATTCAAGATCTCTAATTGCAATAGGTACAGTTCCTATAACTGTTTAAAAAATTACTGTTAGAGCTGAGAATATCTTTTGCTTGTCTGTTTATTAGTTTTCGGTCAAGATTTAGCCTGAATCTTAATGCATTTCTTTGTGGAATGCCCCACTGAAGTGTCTTCTCCACTGGCTAAATACATGTTTAAAGCCACGGGTTTTAAAGTAAGATACTCAATGTCAGATTTGCCCAACTTCATGAGTCCAAGCTGTTTCCCTCATTCAGGGTGCTAAACAGAACTGGAATCTTCTAAGACATGCTCAGGAAAGCTTCAAAACAGAACAGCTTCAAAACCCTTCTCCCTATGACAATGGTAGAGAGGAAAGAATTCTTGGGGGTTGCCAATTACATACAGTAGCCTTATTACTGCTCATCACTGTCAACAAAAGGTCACTTCATTCCGCTCTATTTGAGAAAACCTATTAGAATGTATCTTATGAATTGGAATCCTGGTCAGTATTGGGAAAATTTACTGTCGCAATACCTAATCAAACCTTGAGTGTACTGGTTCTGTGAACCACCTGAAAAAAGCAAATTAAACTTATTAAACAATAATGGCTGTGGTGTATCTGTTTTGAAGAATCTGAAATACATGGGCTTTTACATTGTTTTTAACAGTGATTGAGGCAGACAGCAGACGCTGCTGTCTTGCCCGTTGTGTCCTTCACAGTATAGCTTCTCGTTAATAAATCTACCTTTCTTGGCCAGGCTTGGTGGCTCAGCACTTTGGGAGGCCGAGGCGAGTGGATTGCCTGAGCCTGTGGGTTCAAGACCTGCCTGGGCAACTTAGCGAGACCTTGTCTCTACAATAAATCAAAAATTAGCCGGGCGTGGTAGCGTTTGCCTGTAGTTCCAGCTATTTGTAAGGCTGAGGCAGAAGGATCGCTGGAGCCCAGCAGGTCAACGCTGGGGTGGCCGTGAGTGTGCCACTGCACTCCAGCCTGGGCGACGGAGTGAGACTACAACTCAAAAAAATAAATAAGTAAATCTACCTTTCTTTTTTTTTTTTGAGAAAGCAGGGTTTATTGAGAGGACAGAAAAGCTCCCATGAAGGGGTTGCCCAAATCTACCTTTCTTAATTAAAAAAACAAACAAACAGTGATTGAAGTATTTTTATGAGATATTAGACAATGGGAAGCGCTCAAATTTTCTTTTATAGAAAAGCCAAGACCAGTTGTATTGGAACACAAAAAAGAGTGATGAACTCCCCATTCAAACCGGCAAGACAGATAATTAATATACATATAGCAAGTTGGAAACCAGTTTAATGATCACTCACCAAAATCCACGGGAGAATCTTAAATGTGTACAAGCTCAGATCCCTCTGCTACTTCTAATATTGCATCCTTTATGGTAGGGTATCAAAAGTAAAAAGTTTCTGGTTGTTTCCTCTACTTATAACAAGATGTGAGAAACAACTTAAGTCTTAGCAACTTTAGGCTTCAATGTGAAACCTTCAAAGCTCTTTTGGGAAGATTTTCTCTGTCTGAAACCAGCCAAGAGGCAAATACCTTGAAATGCCTTAAGGGGTCCCCAAATCTAGTCATCAAGGCAAGTACGAAAGAGGCTGCACGCCCTGTGGGCATGACAAATATCAGAGTTTTGAGAAAGACATTAAAATCATCATGGAATCCTTGGAGGATTGAGACACTAAAGCACCAACGCAGAACATTTCATGAAACAGGAAGTCTGGAGCCAGTTCTTCTTCCATCAGTAGTAGGCCTTTCTAGACTCTGGACTAGAAGAAGATGATTTTTTTGTGCTTCGAGTTGGGGATCTGGCCCTTTGACTTTAACCTTCGAACAGCTTCTCTCATGTGTTTGGGTTGTAGTGGTGGCATTTCTCCCCACTTCTCACACACATCCAGTGCTAAACAGAGGGCAAGGAGAAAGTTTCATTACTACGCAAGAACTTATTAATCACATAATCCTTTTGAGTCCTGTAATTCTCATTAACCATTCTTAAGCTTGCTAAAGAAATAAACCAAGACATTTTCTTCCTTCTTAAGAGAATGCTATAAAATGTATCATTAGCTTTAGTATAATCATAGATCAGGCTTTATCACAGACAACAGTTTAAAACTTATCTCCTTCTTAAAAAAAGATTTCACCAGCTAGAGATTAGCAATGGGAAATGGGCAGGCTTTTTACTCAATAGAGGGGACAATTCCCAGGGGTCACAACAACAGGGACAACTCACCATACCACACAGGTCAGCCCTGGTGATGGCTTTTCTTGTATCTTTACTTTTGGCAGCAGAAATGAGCAAAGTCCACTGGAGAAAATACAAGTCTGCTTCTGTCACCCTGGGCTGAGGACATAATCAGGGAGGAGGATTTCCCAAATGGTGCTGTGCCCCTCATTATTTAAACTGTCAAGGAACAATGGTCATGTTGTCCCGAATACAAGACACTTGGCCAACTCCTGGTGCAGACGGAAACTCCCACATGTGTTTTAATAAGTTCGTTAGTATTGATATCTTGTCTTTTTTTTTCTTCTCAGTCATTATCTCGCTCTGTTGCCCAGGGTGGAGTGCAGTGGCACGCTCACAGCCACAGAGCCTCAACCTGCTGGGCTCAGGCGATCCTTCCATCTCAGCCTCCCAAGTAGCTGGAACCACAGGCTAGTATATTCTCAAAAAATAAGACCATCATGAGTACAATCCGGTATTTGTAACCAACACTACTCACCTTCTTCAACCACCTCCCCGACGAAAACCTTGGAAATACCAGACATAGCAATAACAACGTTCTGAGACACAGAGGTGCCAGTGATGGACTGGATCAGCTTAAAAGAAAGACAAAGACTGTGATTAAGATAGTTAAAGGATGGCTTGGGGACACAGTACCAATAAATGAGCTCTGCATAGGAAAAGGTCAGATAATTGAGGGGCACGTTGTTTTTATTTTCCCACCTACCTGATTCACCAACGTGCCTAACACCTCATTTCAAAATGCCGGTGGGCATAGCTCTTAAGTCTGGTTTGATCCTCATGTATGATGGAAATGAAGTGTGGTGGTCCATCCTTACCCTTTTAATAGCTGCCTTAGGGAAAGCCGATCGGCGATACATTTCATAACGGTTCAGCTGCTCCTCAGAAAAAGAGGAAACCAGAATTCTAAACAAAGATTCAGGTAATTAAGTTAGCTTATAAGAATGTTCAACATATATACATATATATTTTGAGACAAAGTCTTACTGTCCCCTAGGCCGGAGTACAGTGGCATAATCACCACTCATTGCAGCCTTGACCTCTTTAGGCTCAAGTAATCCTCCTACCTCAGCCTCCTGAGTAGCTGAGACTATAGGTGCCTAGGCTGGTCTCAAACTCCTGGGCTCAAGCAATCCTCTCTCTCACCTAGGCCTTGCAAGGTGCAGGGATCACAGGCGTCAACTACCATATATGTATGTTATTTATTTATTTTTCTTTTTGAGTTGGAGTCTCACTCTGTCGCCCAGACTGGAGTGCAGTGGCCGCTCCCGGCCACCGCAGCCTCGACCTGCTGGGCTCCGGCGATCCTTCCACCTCAGCTTTCCAAGTAGCTGGAACTACAGGCACATGCTACCACGCCCGGCTAATTTTTTTTTTATTTATTGTAGAGATGAGGTTTCGCCTGCCCAGGCGGGTCTCGAACCCGCGGGCTCAGGCAATCCACTCACCTCAGCCTCCCAAGGCGCGGGATTACAGGCTGAGCCACTGAGCCTGGCCTTTGCCTACTTTTTAACAGAGTTATTTGGTATTTTTCTTGTTGATTTGTTTGAGTTATTTTTAGATTCTGAATATTTGTCCTTTGTTGGATGCATCGTTTACAAATATTTTCTCCCATTCTGTAGGTTTTCTGCTTACTCTATTGATAGTTTCTTTTGCTATGCAGAATCTCTTTAGTTTAAATCCCAGTTGTCAATTTTTGTTTTTGTTACATAATTGTTTTTGAGGTCTTAGTCATAAATTATTTCCCTAGGCCAACGTTCATAAGAGTTTTTCCCAGGTTTTCTTCTAAGATTTTTATAGTTTCAAATTCTGCATTTAAGTCTTTCATCTATCTTATTAATTTTGGCATATGGTGAAAGGTAGGGGTTCAGTTTCATTCTTCTGCATATGACTAGCTAGTTTTCCCAGCACAATTTATTAGAGTATCATTTCCCCATTGTTTACTTTTGTCAACTTTGTCAAAAAACAGTTGGTTGTAGGTGTGTGGTTTTATTTCTGGGTTCTCTATTCTGTTCCATTGATCTGTGTGTCTAGTTTTGTACCAATACCATGCTGTTTTGGTTACTATAGCCTTGTAGTATAGTTTGAATCTAGGTAATGTAATCCCTCTGGCTTTGTTCTTTTTGCTTAGGTTTTCTTTGGCTATTCAGACTCTTTTTTGGTTCCATATGAATTTTAAAATTATATTTTCTAATTCTGTAAAAATAATATTGGTAATTTGATAGGAATTGCTTTGAATCTATAGATTGCCTTGGGCAGTATAAACATTTTAATGGGCTGGGCTCGGTGGGTCAGCTTGTAATCCCGCGCTTTGGGAGGCCAAGGTGAGTGGATTGCCTGAGCCTGCGGGTTCGAGACCCGCCTGGACAACTTGGCGAGACCTCATCTCTACAATAAATCAAAAAATTAGCTGGGCATGGTAGTG
>CAUYQG010044792.1:0-19616 GCA_963574415.1 Tarsius wallacei | reverse complement strand
ATCATGCCTTTTGATGCGTTTTGCCTAACACAAACAGATAGTGTAAGTCAATAAGCAAACAGAAGTGAGCAAAACAAACAGTCAAAGTGATAAAATCAAAAGTCAAAATAAGAAATCAGACTAGCTCTGGAATCTTTCCTGAGTGTCTAAAGTCTCTTCATCTCTGATCTCCGGCCTCTCCCCTTACTTTCATTGCAGACAGCTAAATTTACTGCAGCTTGGGTTTCTTCTTTTAGCCTGCTGCCTGGGAAGTCTGTGACACTTAGTTGCCTTTATCTGATTCAGCATAGGGGAGGGGCTTTGTCTTCTGTTTAGTGACATTACCTTGGGAACTGAGGTGGAGGCTGCTCCTAGGTGGGCAGGGCAATGCAAAAAAAATCTCTGCCTGGAGAATGGCCGAGGTGGCAGTTTCACTTTTGAGGATCCTTTCTCTCTGCTCATCTGCATCCCTGGGCAATCCACTATGATGGACTGTGGTGGCATGGGAGGCACTGGGGATCAGCTGCACAGCTGGGCACTGGATCCAGGGCACCACCAGCGGGCTGGGGTGGAGGAGGGGGTCGGGAGTTCCCCCCTCTGGAGCTGAGAGCCTCCGATCAGTACCTCCTCAAGATACGCTGTTCCCTTACACAAGCATGGGGTCATGCACTGAGTGCCTCAGCCAGGGTGGGCCCAGAGCTCCAGAGCTCCAGAGCTCCAAAACTCCAAAGTGCAGGTGGTGAGCAGCGAAAGTGGCCCTGGATCGCTCACAGGGTATTTCAGCCAGAAATGGAATCGGTTTCTCTGAGGGGCAGGCACCGGGAGCCTCCCTGGGTGACCAGCAGCTTGGTCTGGGTGAGATGTAGCCAGGGAGGGAGCCGAGACCCGAGACTCCCATGCACGGCAGCAGCCAGGGCCGCAATATCCAGCCCTGCATGGGACCGAGGGTCCCCGGGCCTCGGACCAGTGCAGTGGCGGTGGGCAGGGGGGTGGGGGAAGGAAAGCAAGAGTCTTTTTGGGAACTCACATTCAGAGAATCTCACAATTCCACCTATGCTCCAGTTTTAATTTCTTATAAGAGCACAGCAGGTGATATGTTTTGGAAATTTCTTTCAAAATCAATTTCATTGAGAAAATAAAATTAAATGTCTAAATAATGCCCAAATGTTATAAAAGGTTTGTCCTTAAACAAAAAAAAATCCTTCTGAAAAGAGAAAACAATGTCAAATTCCTTATAGAGTCTAGGACATTATGAAGCATCTAATATATTATGAAAAGCTTTCCCAATTGCTTTAGTATGAAAAAAATACTTTATAGAAAAGATCTAGCCCATTTCACATAGGGGAGTTTTAATTTGTGTGATCTGTACAAATTCTTATGGAGTTTGTAGTTTTTATGCAAGTTCTCTTGACTGGTTCAATAAAAAAGGTAAAAATTATAACAAAGGTTTAATAATGATGTGTGAGGATATTATCATACAACTGCAACTGTAAGATGTGATTTAAAAAAACATTTTAAAGATCACCTCAGATTTAGTAAAAGATTGTGGAAATCATGAATAAGAATTTATAGAGTAAAATGGGGGACATATACTGTACTAGTGTTATGGAATTAGATACTACTAAGTTAGAATAAAATTTCCAAAGACAACATCATAAGTGAGTTTTAACAGCAACTTAATTTGAAATAACATAGAAAAAAAAAACTCTCAGGTAATTCAAAAGGTTACTTTTGTGATGGCATTGTTGTCAAAGGTGCCTAAGAAGCGTTTAAGTAAAATTGCTCTGTAAAATCAACACTAGAAAGGAAATATTATAAGTAAATATTTAAAAATCTCATCCTCATTCTTAAAATTTATGGAAGAAAACTGGTCATTATTTTCTCTTCATGGTAAAAAAAAATGAAGGATTAATTCTTATTCAATATTTTCTCATATTAAGATTTATAGAGTATCAGTTACATCTGAATATACATATACACACATATTCCAAGTACGCTGCATGAAATCAAATGAGCTACTTCAGTAGTAAATTTTCAAGACCAACTTAGAAAAAAATCTTATTTTACTTTCATGGTAAAATATTAAATATACATTAATACAATATACAAGTTACATTCACAGCATTCCACACTTTAAAACATTTTTTATTTTAAAGATGTGGTGTACAATTTAGGGTTAGGTATACAAATGTTCATTATGAACTTAGCCTTGTTGATGAGGTGTGACCCCTCCCCTCCCCTGGCAATTTCACACTACTGTCAATCCCACCCCCTACCCCCTGGCAGTTTCCCACTACTGCTAATCCTTTTTTTATAGCATTTCTTATTTTTTAAAAATACAGCAAGTCCCAACACTCTTCTATATTTCCCTATTAAAATTGTAAATAGTTCATAGTTAGTGCTATAAAGCACCAGTATAAAAATAATTTTGCATTGATCTCATTCCCCACTAGAGTGCAGTATGAATTTAAAATAAAAACTGCAGCATCTGGAAATTCCCATAACACTAGGCATAAATATAGCATTACTGTAATTCTGTAAATATCTAACACATACTTACTCTAGCACAATATTCAGTTTCAGTGGCACATTTTTATCTCGTATAGCTAATGAACCAAAGTATAGCTACAAAAATCAGACATTAAAGACAAATTGGGGGGAAGTCACAGAATGGCAGGCAATTCTAAGTTTCTTGTCGTATGTTATCATAAGTTCTTTATTTAAAAGCAGCACTTGTTTTATATAGTCTGTGAGTTAACTATCACTTTGGAACTTTAAAAATGAGGACATTTTAATTAGAATAGCTTACTTTTATGATAGGAAATTATGTTATAGGAGATTGCATAAGGCAAATCAAGGTTAATGAATTATATTTCAATTACAGTTTTATCACATCACAGCTTCAAACTAAATTGGGTGGTCTCAACACAATTATGGGACTCACACTGAATATTTGAGGATTCTTCTACAACAATTTAACCCAGAATGGAAGGAGACAATACAGAAGGAGACCTTTAAATGCATTTCTTTCCCTTCTTTAAGCAGTAGCCTTTTAGAATTGTAAACTGCAAATCAGTATTTCTAATTTGAGACCTTGGATTTTAAAAATTCTACCTACTTTTCAAGTGACTCACCATGAAATTACTAAAATATCTTTGAGGCCAAACAGGTGCCCTTAGTTTAGTCTCAATAATGTCAAAAGCAATTCATTTTTTTAAGGTAAATTCCTCACCTAGAACCTATATTCAATAATAGATCAGATACATCTTAAATTCCGGTGTAATTAATGTATCCCTTAAAGTATTAAAGTCCTAGGAAAAACTGTGTTATTACAATTTAAGTTTTGTACCAAAAATGTGCAAATCTTTTCCTGTATTCTGACCCGATGTTCTTATTTTAGGAATCTCTTCTTGAATCAGTCATACCCTCAGGGCCTCCTTGGCAAAAAATGACCCATGGAGTTGGGCCACGCGGTGTTCCTGCCATCTCACTAGGGATGTTAAGGTTGCCCTATGAGTCTTGCTCTTGCATTCTTAGACCACATTTTTTTTTTTTAAAAAAAGGCTGCTTTAAGCATCAACCCTATTTTCTTGAAAATGCACCAAATATCTTTGTGCTTTTAGTTAGCTACATCCTACTTTGGATCTAAAACAGCTTATATAAAACTTAAGAGTGGTTTGCCCCAGAAAAATTTCTGAAGACCTAAATTAGAGAGAGATTGTTTTGGCTTATGTCTGGTGAAACATTATGCCAGGGAAAGAACGAGGCCCCCTGAAGATGGTTGAAAAGTGATATGACAAATAGGATTTAAGCACTTGCCCTGTGTCCAACACTTTTTCAGCCACTTGGGATATTGGCACACCACATCAACCATCTTAGTTCTCTGTGGAATTTGAGAAGAGGGTGAAAACGTAGACTATATTGACTTTCGGTTGACTTCTGAGAATCAGTTACATACTAAGAAAGAGCAGAATTGTGAGTAAGATTTGGGCTTGTAAATTTAGCAGTTATATGCTTAAGCTTTTGCATTTTCCTCTCTCATTTATAGTGCTTAAAATCCCAGGATTTTCTTATTTATCTCAGTGGCTCTGTCTTCTTAAATATATATTTTGATATTTATTTCAACTGTTGTCCACATCTAGTCTTTTTTGTAATGTAGACTGTCTCGTAATATTACCTGCATCCAGCTTTTCATAACCATTCTTACAAATGACATAATTACCCTGAGTCTCATGTTTCCTTTCACAGTTTTCTCACTTTCACTATCAGAAGAAAAGCAGATACTATAGAGGATTCAGAATATCTTCAGGCTGCTTAAGGATATTTTCTCACCGAAAGAGAACATCCCTGAAAAATGTATGCATCCTAATTATGAGTCTTGCTCTTGTGTTCTTAGACCACGTTTTTTTTAAAAAGGCTGCTTTAAGCATCAATCCTGTTTTCTTGAAAATGCACCAAATATCTAAGATGGCCCCATTGATTTCCACCTTAATCAGACCTTTCCATAGTCCACTCTTCTGGATGGGAGGCAAAACCTGTAACTTGCTTCTACCAATAGAATATGGTAAAGGTGATGGGATATATGTGATTACATGGACATTATTATGTCATATAAGATTGTAATGCCCATCCTGTGAGTGAATCGCCCTCATGTCCTTGCTGGCTCTGAAGAAGCAAACTGTCAATGATCTTCATGTGTTGTATATTTCACTTTACAATCTGAAAAAGAATTAATATGCACTTCCCTATGGAGAGGACAATGTGATAAGGAGCTTTGGGGAGTCCCTGGCCAACAGCCAGCAGGGAAATGAGGTCATAATAAGCAGCTAAATGCTGCAAACAACCAGATGAGTAAGGACATGGTTCCTTCCCTAGCTGAATCTTAGATGAGACCACAGTTCTGCCTTGTATCTTTACTGTAGACTGGCAGAAGACCCAGATAAGCAATGGCTGAAACTCTTGATTCTCAGACACTGTGAGTTAGTCAATCTGTGTCATTTTAAGCCTTTAAGTTTACTGTAATATTATTATGCAGAAATAGATAACTACTATGCCAAGTAATTTTCTGCATTAATTGTGAAATTACAAATCGATCCAAATTCCCAAGGAAATCTGTCAAGAAAAAGTCCTAAAACAACTTACAACCTAACCACAACTGTGTTTGTTCTTAAATGGTTTTTTCTTAAACATCCCAGTCGTGTCCCTAATCCCAAACCTATTTGAGTAAAATAGTAAAAAATAAAAAAGAACCAATTCTTGCCCCTATGAAGAGCTAGATTACCTGACAGGCATTCACTGCAGACATCACTAATTAATTATTACAACCTTTCCTTCAGAGCCTGGATTTGATTTCACACACTCAACACATTATTGGAGGAATCCACAATTTATGCAGATTTGTCATATAAGATGAAATTTATTTGCTATACTAGATACACTGACCAATGTTTCACTATCAACTTTGACCTAGAGAGAAGTAGAAACCTATTTAAAAAAGATAAAACTAGGTGGTAGTCATTTTTCACTACAATACCACTTATCATATTTTTCTATTATCTGAATGATAAGCTTGAAAGATTGTTTATTAAGTGATAGAACTCAATAATTCTAGATTTTCTGAAAAGAATCTAAATTTAAAATGACTTTGTTAAACTGTAGCAGTTATTGCAAATGAAAAGTATTGCAGGGTAATAAATTTAAGATGGGGAATAACTATATACATACAATAGAGACTTTTTTCATATGTAGGAGACTTTAGAAAAGATTTTATTATATTCATATTTCTCAAGTGCATTATTATTCAGATTTAAGCTCCAAATAGAGATGTGATAGATATAAATATAGATCTAAGAAGAAATGTGAAAGACCATTAAATGTTAGACAGTAAATTTAAAAGTTTAAATGATAAAAAACTGAGTTTCTCAGACTTGAAAATAAGACCAAAAAAGAGCCTTAATCATAATCCTAACATATATTATTAATTAAGATTTTTTTTTAGTTTCTGTCCACTACTTTTTATTTTTTTTATTTTTTACTTTTTTTTTTGAGCTGGAGTCTCACTCTGTCACCCAGGCTGGAGTGCAGTAGTCGTTCCCGGCCACCGCAGCCTCAACCTGCTGGGCTCTGGTGATCCTTCCGCCTCAGCCTTCCAAGTAGCTGGAACTACAGGCACGCACTACCACACCCAGCTAATTTTTGATTTATTGTAGAGATGAGGTCTCACCAAGTTGCCCAGGCGGGTCTCGAACCCGCGGGCTCAGGCAATCCACTCACCTCGGCCTCCCAAAGCGCTGGGATTACAGGCTGAGCCACCGAGCCCAGCCATGTCCACTATTTTTAATGAAAGAAAAATAATTAATGAGTTTAAACTACAGCATGAATAATTTAGGTGACATACAATATTACCATCAAGAAAGGACCTTGGTAGGACATTACCTTTTTGTTTTTTAATAGATATTCATCCAGATGGAATAGTTAAAATTAAATATTTTTAAAGGCAAGGTTCTGCTCTCCTCAATTGCTTTGATATTCAGAGAATGAGAAGTTTCTAAAACAAGAACTCTTTATGAAAAGTTACATATAAAAGTATATTTACATTCTAGCATTAATAAATATACTTCACTTAGTTTAGTAGGTAAATCAACTATAATTTCCCCTTTGAATGTTGCTTTTTAATTGAAATGCAATTTAGCAAAATAGTAGGTCCTAGGACTATCTGTAATTTTTTACCAACTTTTTTTAGTTTGAGTTTCTTAAAATTTCATTTTCAACAATATACTTTTGTGTGGCTTTTTTATATTTTACTTTTACAATCTGAAAAAAGTTAACAAAAAAGGAAAGTTTCATTTTTTATTTAGATTAAGATTTTAGTTAAGAAATATATGTTATAAAATCATAGGTTTCACTTTGTCAGTGTGTGCATTTGAATCTAAATATCAACTCCAATGTGAATTCTGGTGATTTCAAAGATCACTTTAAGGAGTTCTAGTCATGAATTTACAGTAGTTGTATAAAAAGCAAGGCTCATCAAAGTGTGCCGATCCTAACATTTTCCAGTGGGGTAGCCTTCAGCAAACCCTTCACTCCTCTAGCTGTCCACTTTTGTAAGATGAAGGAGGTGAACAAATGATCTCTTCCTTTCTAATGCAACAAATATTGGCCACCCTACAAATCTTGAGTGGAAAACTGATATTTCATATTCATGTTCATGCACCATTAGTGACCTTAGTGCAACATGGCGTTTTGTCTTTAAATTTTTAAAATTTGTTATTTTCTGATGTTTTAAGGGTTGATAAGCCATTTTCACAAACATTTCTCACCTTATTTTCCTCTCACTGTGGCAGATCTACAATCCTCAGTGATGTGTGTGTGTTAATGGATAAGACTGCTGCGTTTGATGGATGCTCTCAGAATTCAAGTATTCAAGCCAAGTCTTGAAGGTATAAGACTCATGGTTAGGTAAGTAAACTAGGTTGCCATGTAGTTCCTTCACATGCCAAGATTTTACAGATTTGTAGTTCCATCAATCTGTATTTTTAAAATTTATAGTAGTATCATGTGGCTGAACAAATAGAAAAAATATTTTTTCATCCTGTCTTATTCTAAATTTTGAGGTATGTTTAAATAAAAATATATTTAAGTAAAAATAAATTTCTTTCAGAAATGCTGAAATCAGCAGATATGTTGCTATACACTGAATATTATTTACTATCAACCTCAGTTCATTATACTTATAATCCACCACATGAGAGAGTGATCAACTTTCTCTGACCCAAAACACCAGTGAAGAAATTGAAAGAGGCTATGAAAACTTTAAAATTGTGACTTTTAAGTAATAAATGCATGGATTAACAGACATCTGGGACAGAAGTGGAATACTAAGAGAACATTTAAACCAGGTGAAATGGCATAGTAGACAAGTGTTTAGATACAGTATTCTCAATGTCACACTCATTTCTAATTCAATGATGCTTATCAGTAAAACAACTTTTATTACAGCTTTAGTGCAAGCTAAACTACCATTTCATGTGCATAAACCATGGGTGGTGGCAATCTTATTTTTCTGAGAACAATACATAAATATATAAATACGATGCCAATCATTCAACATTCACTTCCTTTTTTTTTTTTTTTTAAAGATTCCTGTTCCACCTGTAAATGTGTCCTGGAAAGAAAGATGTTAGTTGTTTTGTACCTAAAATCTATCCAGAGAGAGTGAAGTAATTGTTTACTGTCTCATGTGTTAACCTGAGAACTCTCTTTATTGCGAAGAGACCAAAAATGGCAGAAGCTGGCATGGAAGGGTAGATCCATACTAAACTCATGCTGGTTTGTTTTAACCCAACTTTTAATAATAATAGTTTGCTAAAATTGCAAATAGGCATGAATAGGGACTTATGGTCAACTTATGGACAAATGGTCATACCCTCTAGAACAACGTGGCAAAATTCAACTTCGTTTTACATTCTGATTGCAAGTTTACATAATGCACATTGTAGCTAGAAAGTGAGTTTTCTTTTTTAGGAAATTCAAAGTAAGAAAAGTCTTTGAAATCAATACACAACAGGTCAGAAAAGAGACCTGCAAAGTTATCTTGGAGAGAAAGAATTCTTCCAGACTAGCACAAGTTCAGAGGCTGCTTGAATGAACTTGAATAAAGACATCAAGGGATATGAAGAAATATTGACTTCCATGAAGTGGTCAACCATGAAAGCTCATGAAAGAGTCAGTCAGACAAGCGAGTGTCACCTGGGTCTATTAAGGCACTCTCTGGAGTAGGCCAGTCTTGTAGACAAGTCCTGGCCATCGGCTTGTCCACGTCCATTGTGAGAGATACCGCCGACTGCCATGTCCTGAAGTTATATAATTCTTGATTTGTTTAACTCTCGTTGTCCTGATTTTATGACCATCATGCAATCTTCTAATTTTGATCTGACTTTCCTCATAGATCTGTATATAATTCTCATGAGCTAATCATAAGAACTTGATATATTTTTGGTCCCATAATAATTCCCTACTGAAATGCCAGCAACTTACTTTAATTCTTAATTGTACTAGATGGGATACACCTTAGTATTCACAAAAAACGTCTTGTTCAAAACAAGTGTTTAGAGTAATTGGTACCAATATCAAATTTGAGATGTGCTCACAATTAATTGGTATTTTATGAATGACACCAATGAAAGTGTCAGTTTTTCAGTGTTCATTTTTAAAATAAACTAGTAATTAAGAAACACATATGATATTACTAGGTGCCATTACACTAGTAAGGCATATTACAAATATCAATTCATTTAATACTCAAAGTATTGCCAGTGAAGTAGTTATTGTGATTATCCCCAATTTATAGACAAGAAAACTGAGGCACAGTAAGTAACAGAGCTGCATTTTAAACTCAGGCTCTGGCTTTAGAGTCAGAGCCTAACGATAGTCTCAAATTAAATGACAGCAAATGAGAAGATCCTACAATCAAAAATCATACCACATATAAAAAGACACGAAGAAATTCTCCAGACATTGCATGGTGGTTCCCTACTGGAATTTTTTGGTTCCTTTGTTCAATGTCATTTCCTAGCATCAACTTTTAACCGGTGTCTTATGGTCTGAAAATACACTGTGATTTATTTAATTAAGGTCTATTAAAATAAGGGTACTAAACACAAATCAACACCATATGTTCTTCAATTAACTGTTAATACATATGTATTTCTCAAGCTCATGTTAACTCGTGGAGCATTCTGGGTGGTTTAAACTATTTAAGACCATAATTAATTTATAAAACTCAACTTATAAAATATGAAAACTCTCCCGTAGTGACTAATTTCTCCTTCCCCAACCCTACTTCTCCCTTTCTCTTCTCACTCCCCCCAATTACACACACACACACACACACACACACACATGCACAAAGATACAGACTTTTAAAACATTATGCAGCTATTTAATTTCATTCATTTTGTAGGGAGAATGGACTCAGTAATGAAGTCAGAAGGGAACAAAGTTCTTCTCACGAGAAATATTTAGACATTCTAGTCAAATTGAAAACATTAGACTTGAAAACATCTATAATAGATACATATTTAATTTAAATTATAAAAATATTTTAACCATTCTTGGGAGTAAAATTGCAAAGCAGGCTCCACTGTGTAGAATCAAAGCTCGCTGTCCACAAGAACGGGGAAGAGTCCGTGGACGCAGGCAGAGACCGCACTTCTCAGCCTCCCTTTCTTTCAGGGTGGCAGCAGTTGGCAGAATAGTACACCTCCCAACCACAAGGATGTCTGTGCCCCCATCCTCAGAATCTGAGAATCTGTCATCATACATGGCAAAAGGGACTTTGCACGGGATAAAGGATGTTAATTTATTTTGAATAGGAGTCTCACTCTGTCGCTCAGGCTGGAGTGCAGTGGCACGCTCATGGCCACCGCAGCTTCAACCTGCTGGGCTCAGGCGATCCTTCCTCCTCAGTCTTCCAAGTAGCTGGAACCACAGGCATGTGCCACCAAGCCCGGATAATTTTCCTTGATTTATTATAGAGGCGAGGTCTCACCAAGTTGCCCAGGCTGGTCTTGAACCCCTGGGCTCAGGCAATCTTCTCACCTCAGCCTCCCAAAGTTCTGGGATTACAGGTTTGAGCCACCGTACCCAGTCTTGTGGTTTCTTAAAATACTTCTAGCTACACTAGGGAGAGAGACTTGGACTAGAGAGATGAAAGACCAATTGCAATTGAAAAAATACTTCCTGCTAAATCAGCATATGAAAGTCTTGCTTTATATATGTGGGGCATTGGAAATAGTATCACACTGACTCTGTTATATGTTTTAAGAAAGTTATTGTCTGCGCATATGAATGTGGTTACATAAAAACATGTCTGTATATGTATATATATACATATATTTTAAGATATTTTGAAATATCTGGAGAAGGATCTTCTTATTGTAGTAAATAGTGCTTTGCTTTTCATCTTTGCAATTTCATTTCTTTTCTTTTTCCCATTAGGGCTGGTAATTCAGGCTGTTGGCATAGCTAATACTAGTTACAAAGATAAATAAATAAGCAAATGGCATTAGAAATACTCCAGTTGGATTGCTACTGGCCGTAGCATGAGTTGCTTTAGAGGAAGTCCTGTAGAAAACCTTATAGTCTTTTAGACTTAGCAGCAAAACCAGGAGGTTTTTGTTTGTTTGTTTGTTTTTTACATTAACTGTACAATCTATTCATTAAGTAGTAACTACAACATTTCTACAGTTTTTTTCACTATCATAATTCTTGTCATTTAGGGTTCAGTTTTGATCCCGAGGTCATCCCTGACTTCTTACGAGTAGCGTTTCTCAAGTGGGATTCTGAGAGAGGCTCCATTAGGCTCCTGATATCCTAAGATATTAGCTGTATGTAATCAACTAACCCTCTTGTATGCATCCAGAATGGTACTAGATATGAACCCCACATTGGACAACTGAGAAAATGTTACTTGAATCATTTCATCTGTGATTCAGATGAGGAAATCCAACCTAGAAAGGTCTATCTCATGCATATGTATTGTTTTCCTTAAACCACATCTTTTAGATCTTATAAACAAGATGAGCTTCACACAGACCTATGCCAATTCATAATAGTCAAACCTCTCCTTGGAGGTGGAAGTGATAACTGAAGGAGGATTTGAGTCAGGAGTAAGGGAACCCAAGAGAAAGAAAGAGAGGGAAAAAGGAAGTCATGATAATACAGGGCAAATTTGAACTGGTGTGTAGAGCTGTAGCTGTAAAGTGTTAATGAACTAGGTGACCCATATTATCTAGAGAGGCATTACAGAAATGCATGCCTTTATCCTCCGGCTCACCATCGGAAATCTTGTGTGGCTCTCTTTAGGTGATGATAATAAGCCAAATTCAAATAGCTCAACGTTGTTTTGCTTGGCAGACCACAAAAGCAGTTAACAGACATAGACATGGGTCCAGCTGATTCTACATGGACCTGCGTCCTGTTGAAAGAGTCCCGCTGCTCACTAAACACAAGCTCTGCCTTCCAAATGATATGAGGAGGTCCTACAAGTGAATTCTACTTACAGAGCTATCTATATGCTAACCCTCACATGCCATCTGTTATTCTTTACTAATTCTAACGCTTTTGCCCTGATGTGTTTGCATTATTTGGAAAGTGAACACTTACCAATTAAATTCAACAATAAAAATGGCCCAGTGGGTGTAATGAAGCAATAAAAAACAGTTTTCTTGGTAAGTGTTGCCATCACAGTTTGAGAGTTTGTATTGCTGTTGAGGAGTAATTTCTAAAACAATTACTTGTAGGCAAATATATTAATAATATTCAAATACAGTTGAAGTTGAAAGTCAAATCTACAAGATGCGAAATTTGAAGTTGAGACTGACATCCCGTTCATGACATGGAACATCTCCTGGGCTCAGATACTGCAGTGTGTATTAATTTTATTCCAACTGTGCCTTTTGCGATGACAGTGCATTTATAGATTATAGCAAATAGGTTTTTTTTCCTTTTCTGTTTTTCACTCCTTTTCAAATTTGTATGTTAGTCATCTCAATTTTATTTCAAACGCGTGGAGAGTTCTTTTTGAAGTGTCTGAAGGAAACCTCTCCAAATGTGTGTTCAGGAATTTGCTGTGGTCTCTGATAATGGCTCGCAGCCACAAGGTCATACAGCAATTGCTACTATCATAAGCTCTGATGGTCAAGGTTATATGGAGATTAACCTAGCAATATAGAACAAGCCCACTAGAACCATTTGGAGTAACCTGGTATTAAGGGGAAATTAAATATTGATATACATAAAACTGACCTCTCTGAATTACCTCATCCTTCTCCAGTATTTCTTAACGGAGCCCCCAGCTTTTAAACACTTCTATCCATGGGAAATATTAAGTCATATAACACTGATATAGGCTTTTTCCCTTTATATACTAGATAGCTTCCATTCCTGTAATTTTGGGTGTAATTTAAGGTAGTTTACTATAACAGTCACATGTCCTACCACTTTATAATGACTATTTATAAAGGATACTCTACAAATTTCTAAAATTTACAAAAAATACCTGAAAAGTACCTAGAATTCATATTAAAGCAAGTTTTTTTCCCCTCAGCCTACATGGCTCTTACTATTCATCTATAAGAAATATTTCTGATTTTTAAAGAAATTGGCAGTAATTATAACTTCAACTATTAATTTGTCATAATAAATTAAGTTAAATGCCAGGTTCTTATATTTTGGTAAACATAGGGGGTGCAAAGAAGAAATTGCTTTTCATATCATTAATTGGATTAGATAATTATTAGGAGTCTAGTTAAATATATTTTTAAATAGTGTGTCATACTGATTTTTAGGACTGTTTTGCCTAATGTGATCACTTAGCCATGTCCCTAGAGAGCATTCTTCTTCTAAGTTAATTATAGTTGTAAAACATGTGTGATAGAATATGACAAGATTGTTCGTAATACAGATCCATTGTCTTTAAACTTTTAAGCCAATAAAGTCATTTTTCAAAAATTAAGAGATACTAATAAAATATGCACTGCTTGTACCTGCAAAACAGTAATTAATAATAATTTTGGGGTTTTTTTTTTTAGAAACAATTTCTCACTCTGTTGCCCATGCTGGATGGAGTGCTGTGGCACAATCATAGCTCACTGTAGCCTCAAACTCCTGGGCTTAAGTGGTCCTCCTGCCTCAGCCTCCTGAGTAGCTGAAACTGCAGACTTGAGAAACCATGCCTGGCCTGAATTAAATGTTTTGATGCATGCCCTAAGGAAATATAATTAAAATAAAAAATATAATTAAAAATATTTCAGTGAAGGAACAAAATGACCTGGACATTCATAATTCAAGCATTCTTAAAAATTATACTTGATGGGAAACACACAGAGAATGCATACCAATATCTTACTACTGATGCCTATTGAACAACCTTGAAGTACCAATATCTAAAACTATCAGTGGGTGATTTCCAGATCCATCCAACAAAGCAAAATGCTTCCTTACCTGTCGCATTTAGGGATGAGTATAATAATCATGAAGTAGACAATTTTCTTCTGACCCAGCTACCCAGAAATGGTTCCACTCCTTCATCACTTTCTTCACTTCACTTATTCAAGTGAGTCCAGGGTTAGAAGCAGGACCCCAGGACTAACAAATCACGGTGGCTTGCTTCAAAGGAGGACATATTACACAACACTGGGCCAAACTAACTTCTGGAGATTTGATATTCAGAATCTGAGAAAGAGTTGCTTTCTTTCCCCAAGTTCAAAAGCTATGATGTCAGATTTGAGCCGCCATCAGCCTTTGTTTCCTTAAGAGTGAAGAATTCATGTTGTAGACTGAGGCAATGAAGGTGTGCTAGCCAACTTCCAAAATTGTTACCAAAGATCCTCACCTCTTGGATTTCCTACCGTTGACAGTCTCCTTCCACAATGAATAGGCTAATATATGTAATCAATATTGCAAAAACGAGAGTATATAAATCCTATGGCTAAGGTAAGGAGTCTTTCAGATCATCTGTACTGAGGAAAACCAGCTATCACGTTGTGAGGACCATTCCCTAGCAAGCCATGTGTGTGAACCACCTTGAAAGTGGACCTTTGAACTCAGATTGAGCCTTCAAGAGATGACTGATGTTTGGACAACAATCTGACTGCAACTTCATGAGAAACTCACAGCAAAAATGGCCTACCTAAGCCTCTCCAAAATTCCAAACCTATAGAAAATGTATGTGATAATAAATGTTTACTGTTTTACATTACTAAGTTTTAGAGTGATCTGTGTCACAGAGATTGACCAAAAATATTCAAGTTCAGTAGAGCCACAAAGAAATGAGAAGCAGGAAGGGAAAGAAATAATTGCAACAACATTCTAGCAAAAATGTTCAACTCGAAGTCCAGTTTTACTGTGATTTTTCCTTTAGCTCTAAGCTACCAGTACCTTCCCTACTTGGAACTGTCAATAAATGTCCTATTATTTTTATTGCTCAGGGTATTTGAGTTGGTTTTAGATCACTTGAAACTTACCAAGTATTACTAGGGTTGACAATGAGGATGTTGATGATGATGATGTTAATAAATATGCCATTCTACGGGATTGACAATTTATCTATCTATCTACCTATCTATCTATCTATTTATTTTGAATAGAAGTCTCATTCTGTCACTCAGGCTGGAATGCAGTGGCAAACTCACGGCCACTGCAACCTCATCCTGCTGGGCTCAGGTGATCCTTCTGCCTCAGCCTTCCAAGTAGCTGGAACTACAGGTGCGCACCACCACATCCAGCTAATTTTTTGATTTATTGTGGAGATGAGGTCTTGCCAAGTTGCCCAGGTTGGTCTCGAACCGCTGGACTTAGGCAATCCTCACGCCCCAGCCTCCCAAAGTGCTAGAAGTACAGACATGAGCCACTCTGCCCAGCCTAGTGTACTGACAATTTAAGTTTAAGGTACTGGAAAAGCAGATGGTGCTAGACGGTCAATCTGACCTTCCTGTTATTTCTTAAAACCAGGAGATGAAGTTCCCACATTAAAAATGCCCTTCTCTCCCACCTCCCACAAACTAGGAAAACAAGAAATACCAGCATTCTTTTTTTTTTTTGTCTGGAAGCAGGATTTATCGAGAGGACAGAAAAGCTCCCACAATGGGAGGAGACCCGAAGGGGTTGCCCAAGAAATACCAGCACTCTTATCACCAAGAATGGAAAGTTGGGGCTGAAGAAAATTTGTTCAAATAAACCTTGTTACACTAATACTTATTTTTCTGGCTACCTCTCTACCCAATTAACTACCCTAGCCCAAGCCTCTACTTTATCCCATTTTCACCATTTACTATTTTTTGTCGATTTCAGTATGTAAGTGACTGACTCTAACTGCTTCTTTGGGTCTTCGTTATTTCCTTATAAGAGCATTCATAGTTGTAAAATTCATATATTAAATGCATTTGTATGCTTTTTCTCCTGTTAATCTGTCTTATGTCAATTTCATTCTTGGGCCCAGCCAGGACCTTGAGAAGATGGAGGCAAAATGTTGCCTCCCCTACATAAATGCTAGTTAGTATTGAGCTATACCTCTAATGAACTGGGCACTGGGTTAAAGGCTTGATAACTGCTCCCTCGAATCTTTTAACAACTCTGCTAGGTAGGTTGTCATTAGTATAGACAAGCCATTGAGAGTGTTAGTATCTTGACCTAGAAACAAAATTGGGTTTTGGACGAAGGCGTATTTAACACCAATGCAAAAATTCTTTCCATTCTAACTCTCCAGTTCATATATTCATGCATCTCAATAAGATTTAGTTTCAAATAAGGATTAATTGTTTACATTAGTCTCCATTCAAAGGAAATTGCCAATCGTTACAAATCAAATTTCAATTGGTAGAAAATTAATAATGCTTCCTTATGGATATTTCATATCTCAGCCACATTGAGAAAGTCCTTTATTTCATACTTTCCTTCAACATTTCCCCACTAGGTAGAATTAATCCTTTCACAGGATAGTCTCTGTTAGTTAAAAATGGCCTTTCCTTCCTGATAGATTATAAAACTTTGAGGGCAAAAATTCAAGCTTAGTCATTTTTTCTTCTATATTTTTCTATTATAAAATAATACAGTCATACCAATTTTGAAACAGAGAACAACGCTTAAATCTTAGCCCAATTATTATTATTTTTTTTTGAGTCAGAGTCTCACTCTGTCACCCAGACTGGAGTGCAGTGGCACACTCCCAGCCACCGCAGCTTCAACCTGCAGGGCTCCGGTGATCCTTCCACCTCAGCCTTCCAAGTAGCCGGAACTACTGGCACGTGCTACCACTCCGAGCTAATTTTTGATTTATTGTGGAGACGAGGTCTTACCAAGTTGCCCGAGTGGATCTCAAACCCGTGGGCTCAGGCAATCCATTCGCCTCGGGCTCTCAAGGTGCTGGGATTACAGGCTGAGCCACTGAGCCCGGCCGTGCCCAACTATTCTAACACTGCTTTTCCCAAAATGTATTATATAAGCTATTAATAGGCATTTTATGGGAAGCATGAGATCTAAAGACAAATTAGTATGAAAAAAAAATCTGGGTAGGACAGAATTTTTCCCACAGGATACTTCACAATATTTAATGTATAGGTTTTATTGTAACTTTACAAATATGCAGGGGTTTTCCTGCAATTTATTTGACCAGAAATCTCTGGTCATGAAGCTTTTGGAGTAGTGCTTCATGGAACTTTGGGAAGAAATGCTATATTCTAATATATATATATAGTAATATAATATAATATATATAAAAAAAGTAAATGTGAGCTATAAATATATTTATTTTTGTTTATTAGAGGGTAGAATACTTCTTTATATGTATTTACTAGTAGATTTTCCTCTTTGTGAAATAAATATATATTCTTGTATTTTACCCATTTATGTATAGAAAGCATTAATTATTATTTTTTAAACAGTTTTATAATCTCATAGGCTCAGTGAGTATTAATTTTAGGTTCCGGTTATGAACAATTTGTTATTTAATAATTAATATTGCTTCAGCTATTTTTGATAAAATTGAAGAATTATATTAGTGTAGTAATATATGTAGACACGTTTTGTGATTCCTTCCAGTTTTTAAATAATAGTCAATTATATTTTCCTTGAGTTTTTTTTTTTTTTTTTTTTAGTTAAAGCTTAATTCCATCATCTGAAATATATTTTTGGTAAATAGTATAAAATTAGAACTTAAATTGATATTTTTTTCCCAAATAGCTAACCACTTATCCTAGGAAGATTTATTTATCTTTAAAAATCTTACATTTCTACTTACATCTTTAGGTTTGTTTGTTTGTTTGTTTGTTTTTTGTTGTTTTTGAGTCAGTCTCATTCTGTCACCCAGGCTGGAGTGGAGTGCAGTGGCATGCTTATGGCCACCCCAGCATCAACCCACTGGGCTCAGGTGATCCTTCCGTCTCACTCTTCCAAGGAACCAGAACTACAGGTGCACACTGCCACACCTGGCTAATTTTTTGATATATTGTAGAGACCAGGTCTCACCAAGTTGCCCAGCCTGGTCTCGAATCCCTGGGCTCAAGCAATCCTCTAGCCTCGGCCTCCCAAAGTGCTGGGATTACAGGCTTAAGCCACCACGCCCGGCTACATCTTTAGTTTTAATTCACTGATTTCTTTTAGTTTTTAGTTTACAGTAAAACTGACTTTTGTGTACAATTCCATAATTTTACTGCATATGCAAACTTTTATACCCACCACAAAAGTTAGCATGTGCAACATCCTATCAACCCTCAAGTTTCCCTTGTTACTCCTTTTAGTCACACGCCTTTTACTCCTGGCAACCACTGATGTGTTCTCTGTCACTAGCTTTGTCTTTAGGAGTGTAATATAAGTGGAATTTAAAAGTATGTACTCTTTTGAGACTGGCCTTTAAACTCAGAATAATACTTTCAACATCCTTCCAAACTGTGTATTAACAGTTTGTTCCTTTTATTACTGAGATGTTTTATATGGTATGATGTACCATGAATTGCATACCTATTCACCCGTTGAAAGACACTTGGGTTTTTCCAACATTTGGGGGATTATAAAACACTCATACAGGATTTTGTGTGAATATAAGTTTTTATTTATCTGGAATAAATACCCAGGAGCAGTATTGCGGAAAGTATATGCTTAACTTTACAAGAAACTGCACGCTGCTTTCCAAAATAAGCTGCACCATTTTGAATTTCCGTTGGCAAATGAAAGACTTCCAAATGCTCCATATCATCATTGGTACTTGGTATTCTAAGTATGTTATTTTTAATGTTAGTTATTCTAATCTGTGTTTAGTGGAATCTCACATCATGGTTTTAATCTTCATTTCCTTATGGACAAATGATAGTGAACATTCTCTCATGTGTTAATTTTTCATCCATATATTCTCTTTGATGAAATGTCTGTTCAAGTCTATTGACTGGAGTTTTAAGATCTATTTATATGCTGGGCTCTGTGACTCAGCCTATCATCCCAGTACTTTGGGAGTCCAAGGTGAGTGGATTGTCTTAGCCCGCGGGTTTGAGACCAGCCCGGGCAACAGAGCGAGACCTCATCTCTACAATAAATCAAAAATTAGCCAAGCCTGGTGGCACATGCCTGTAGTTCTGGCTACTTGGCAGGCTGAAGTGAAAGGATTGCCCAAGCCCAGCAGGTTGAGGCTGTGGTGGCCATGAGTGTGCCACTGCACCCCACTTTGGCAACAGAGTGAGACTCCAACTCAAAAAAAAGAAAAACAAAAAATAACAACACACAAACAGGATATATATATATATATATACACATACATATACACACATCAGATACAAGTCTTTTGTTGGCAGGGTCAGCTTCAAGGGCCTTCAACCAGTGCATTCACATGGACCCCTGTGCTTGTAGTTTAATGTTCTGTAGCCACCATCTTGAAATTCTTAATAATTCTATCTTTGAATTTAGGTTCTTTTTTTTTTTTTTTTTTTGAGCTAGAGTCTCACTCTGTCGCCCAGACTGGAGTGCAGTGGTCGCTCCCGGCCACCGCAGCCTCGACCTGCTGGGCTCCGGCGATCATTCCGCCTCAGCCTTCCAAGTAGCTGGAACTACATGTGCGCGCTACCACACCCAGCTAATTTTTTGATTTATTG
>CAUYQG010044791.1:0-20830 GCA_963574415.1 Tarsius wallacei | reverse complement strand
CGCCCGGCTAATTTTTTTATTTATTGTAGAGATGAGGTCTCGCTTGCCCAGGCGGGTCTCGAACCCGCGGGCTCAGGCAATCCACTCACCTCAGCCTCCCAAAGGCGCGGGATTACAGGCTGAGCCACCGAGCCCGGCTTACTTATATTTTTTAAGCATAAAAATTATTTAAAGAGGCCGGGCTCGGTGGCTCAGCCTGTAATCGCACGCTTTGGGAGGCCAAGGTGAGTGGATTGCCTGAGCCGGCGGGTTCGAGACCCACCCGGGCAACTTGGCGAAACTTCATCTCTACAATAAAAATCAAAAAATTAGCCAGGCGTGGTAGCGCACGCCTGTAATTCTGGCTACTCAGAAGGCTGAGGTGGAAGGATCGCCGAAGCCCAGCAGGTCGAGGCTGCAGTGGCCGGGAGCGGCCATAGCATTCCAGTCTGGGCGACAGAGTGAGACTCTAACTAAAAAAATAAAAAAAAAAAATTATTTGAAGAAAAAAGTATACATCTATCATCAATATATAAAAGATAATACTGGAGCTACTTGGGTTGAAAGGGGAAGAGGGTCTAGAAGCCACAAGGCCACACCCTCAGGCAGTTTCCCTCCTCAGCAGATCGAATGCATTTCAGCAGCACAACAGAACCCTACTGCTCTTCCAAATAGAATTTTAAAATCACCGATAAGATGACCTGTGGACTCTTTTATATCTTTTTTTAAAAATTATTTCTATATATGTATTGAAATGTCCTTACTATTTCTTACCAATCTTGTCAGTTCCTACCAAATTTTAAATCAAAAATGCTCTAATATTATACTTATTTTAAATAAATTACAAAAAGTAAAATTAGGGTAACAATAATACCCAAGAGCCACACATACACTAAAAACAGGAGTTAAATGCTTCTCCAGTGATATTTATTTTTTATCAAAAGCTAGTTACATACGAAGAAAAAATATTAATAACAAATTCCAGAATAAAAATATTTCTATACTTTAGTGGTAGTGTCTGATAATGCATTTCAATATGAAGTGAGCTGAAAAATAATGCTACATGCTGAGTAATCCTTATCCAAAATGCTTGGGACTAGAACTGTTTGATATTTGAAATTTTTTTCTGATTTTACAATATTAGCATATACACAATGGGACCCAAATCTAAACACAAAATTCACTTAAGCTTCATATTCACCTTATACACATACGCTGGAGATAATTTTATACAATATTTTTAATAATTTTTTGCATGAAACAAAATTTGCATTAAGTACTTATATAAAAATTTTCCACTTGTGACATCATCTTGGTGCTCAAGAAGTTTCAGATTTTGGACCATTTCAAATTTCAGATTTTCAGATGAGGAATGCTTAATCTGTATTTTTCAAAACATTTGTTCCACAAACCTAATTCTACAATATTCAAGAGTAATGCAACCACAGTTTTATCACTAGCTTCCATCTATCTGATAACAAAACTGTTTAAGTACAGGGCAAAGATTATCTTGTTTGCCTTTAAATTTCCACAAACCTGCAATAGTACTTGGCTTCTTAGAGGTGCTAAACAAATGACTGTGGAATTACTAGACATATAACCATCAAGGTGTTTCTAGGAAGACAGCCTTATAAAAAGGAGTATATTATAGACATATAATCACCAAAGACAGCCACTAGACAGAGGGAGGGCCAATTAATGATACTAACTTATTAGCAAGCAAAGAAGTGGCGGATTGATTACCTTATATTTGTTTAAAATTTAATAATTTACCAGGTATAATCAATATTGAAATCAAAATTGTATCCTCCCAATAATCCTATGAAATGAAATACAAGGCAGATACTATTATCCTTACTCTATTGCAGACTAAGAATCAGAGAAGTGAAATGTTGTTCTTAAAAATGTAAAAATCAGAAAAAAGACAAATTGGAATTAAGAGCCAGCTCATCTGACTGCAGTTTCGGGTTTTGTGCAACGTACTGCCTCTTTAACAGAAAATCTTTGCAATACTAAATTACCTTTAAATTCAGCAATTCACCAACTTGTTTAATATGGTGCCCTAACAGGTTTCTGTGCTTTGAGGATGAATGACTAAAACCTTGACATACTCTTAGTATTGTGAAAAAGTAGGGATTGCTTTGTTATTAGAGTATGCCCTATTATAGTCTCCAGTTTCAATTCATTCTTCCTCAAATCACTCATTCCCAATTTTTGCTAATACCTTCCAGAATGAGAAGAACATTATTTGTGAAGGGAATGATATGCTGGATTATAGAGCCACACCCTTTTGGTAGAATTTCCTTGCACAATGTCTTCATCCTCTGTTCCAATGTCAACTTTGTAGCTGTACCATATCAGAACAATAATTTATTTTATCACTTCTCCAGTTTTGTTAAGCATCACAAGAAACTAAGATGTTAATTAAATGCCATATTATTATTTAACACTTGACTATAATTAGCCTAAGTCTGACAAACAGGCCACTCTCTTCCTGGTAAATAAATCCTGTCTAGAAACCAAATTACATGTTAAACACTGTTAAAACAGTGATGAGGAAAAGGGAGATGCTAGTTAGAACAGATGATGGCACAGGCCTAAAGAGGAGGGGCTGGGGCCAAGAAGCATAATAAGTAACTTTTTAAACTTCACAGGTGATTTTGATACACATATATACTATACTCCCACTCTGCTGAGGATCACTAGATTAGAAGGCTGGTGAAGCTCAGCAAATAAACAATCCAGTATTTATTTAAACCATGCAAAAGCTCTTTTTAATTGCATGCTGTTTCTTTCTTCTTTTTCTTTTCTTTTTTTTTTAATGGGGAGATGGGAAAGATGTGGAATCTCTTAAACTTGTGTACAAAATTTAAGTTGGTACACACCTCCAGGGGTACTGTCTAAAAAAAGTATTAAGAGTCACTGCTATAGGAACTAACTGTGTAACCAGAATATCATCATTCCTATAGGAAAACATTCAAATAATTAAATTTTCAGTAACATCTAAATAATCTAAAAAGTATCCTCACATCCTGCTGAAATTCCAAGTATTATTATGTTCTAACAACATTATCATTTCTAATTAGATGAAAAATACTTTTTTTCTGGAAACTTTGGTGTATGTATACTTTAACTTCAGCATTTTGAATAATGCTATATAACACATTTCATAACTGAGGTCACTGGGGAATATGTAGGAGTGATGTAACTTCTAAATTCTAAATATTTATATATCTTATGTATATATATAAAATATACATATAAAAATAAATATATGTTCTATAAATAAGAAGATATGAGATAAAAGAAAAACAAAGTGAAAGTTCCTAAACCCTGTAACAGTATACAAGAAATGCTATTTAATCATCTCAGAAAATATTTCAATATATAATATATCTTTGTCAGAATGTTTTAGAAGAGTATAAAAATACTTCCTTAAGACATAGGAATGAACAAGATAAGTTTCGTCTAGAGCAAGAGTCTGTGATCATATTCTACCATATATAGTAGACTAATATAGAGTAAACATTTCAGTAGACTACAAGATGTTGAATTTTCTTCTTGTAAAGACAGCATGCCACTGAAACTTAAAGAAGCCAAGAACTCATTGACCAAATTTAGGGTATACTTTTATTCACATATTAGACAGCTAACTCATTTTGGTCATAGCTGGTTAGGAGTTTCATAACTACTATAGTACAATTTAATAATTCATTAGTATGCTTGAAATAAATAGGCAATTTTTGATATTTTAATCCATGTTCACGTTTGAGTACACTGCCACTCCTAACTTATGAAAACTAATACTAAATATCAAAGCAAATTCCATTGCAATTCTACAAAACAAAATCCATCAGAAAAACTTAAACCACAAGCAAAGCACTTCCTAGAAAAAGAAAGAGAAGACTAGTACTTAACAGCCCTCCTAAGGATAAACTAGATGTTACCAACGCTTCCTGCTGAGTTACTATGATCACAATTCTTTGCAGCACAAATTTTTTAAGCAACCCTGGAAACAACTTCAAAGCTTTCTCAGAACTCCACAATGATGTGATTAAGATTTAAGTAAGCTGCCCTCTTACTAGGTGTCAGAAACTAGCAGGCAAAACATGATTAATACTAGAAAGGGAAGGAGGAATGAATGGCTTAGATAGATGTATGGATTAGAGAAAAGGAGAAAAAAGTTAGGAGGAAAGAAAGTTAAACCAATATAGATGAAGACAATTTATAGATATAGATGGATGCTCATCTATATTTCCATATCTATACCCAGACAGAGACAGAGAAAAAGAAAAGACAGAGAGAGAGAGAGAGAGAGAGAGAGAGAGAGAGAGAGAGAGAGAGCATATTGTATGTTCTCATCTCATTAAATACTTTTGAAAAACTGATTATACAATGTCTCAGCATAAAGATTTCACTATTAAATAAAATTCTAGAGGCTTAAAAATTAGGACCAACCAGTATTTGCTATTTTGGAAAAAAAAAAAACTGGTAGTCATCCATAGTAAGTTGCTTCCACTCTTTCTAATATATTATTGATGTTAATAGAAAAAGACTGAACTGTTCACATTCAATTGATGAATGACTCCTTAAATGTTGCTGTTTCCCAACTTTCAACTTCAGACCTCTTCTGATTCTGGGTTTTAACACTCTAATCTACACCCATAGTTTCAACTACCATCAATAAGAAGAAAATTTCCAATTTCATTTTTCTAGCTATCATCTTTCCCTTGAATCTGGACTCACATTTCCAGCTGCCTACTATTTCCACCAACATATCACTGATTTTCTTGGTGACTTAAAGGCATACTTATAAATTCCTTTTCCCTCTAAAACAAAAACTGCTCATTTTTGGCACCAGAGGTAATAATTTAAAAATATACATAACTTCAATCTCTATAAATTATTTGTAACTATTAAAGGATCTTGACAATTAATTAAATCTTAATATACATTTGTGGTAAGAATACTTTTTCAGAGCAAATTAGGCCACTAAATTAACTCTTGTACAATTCCAGATATGCACAGACTGGTTTACTTAAAACAAGACACACTATAAGACAACTTATAAAGAAATAAAGCAAAAAGATTTGCTTTTCTCTGTTTAACTCCAAAAGCAAAAAGATTTGCTTTTCTCTGTTTAAAAAAAAAAAAAAAAAAAAAAAACCCTGCTTCTTAAAAATGTCATTAGCTTCTGAACAACACTAAATAACTAAAACTCAAAGTTTTTAATTATATACAACCAGGATTTCTGGGTGACATGTAGACACATACATAAATTTAAACAGAACTACAAAACTATTTCCCAACAATGTTAATGGCATAACCTAAGAAATAAAAGAACTAAACAAAGCACATACACAAACAGTTCAACAATATAACAAACAAATCAAGGGAAGGATCAATTTTTCCTAACAACCATGTGATAGCAGTAATATAGAAGCTAAACAAAGCTAGACTTAAAATTTTGATTAAGTCTTTAAAACAATAAAAACACTTCAACTAACATTTAGAACAGGTCATCATCTATTAACACCTTCAAATTTTCTGTGAACCACCAGTTCTACAAATGAAACTTTAGCTTACAGGAAATAAAAGCAGAAAGCTTTAAAAAAAAAAAGGAAAAACTCACCCTTCAAAAGTGAAAATAAAATAGGAAATTGACTAGCAAACCAAATTCTTGTTATCATTTCACTTTCAGGAAACCTCTTTATGCCCTAAGAAGTTATTGCTTTTACTTCAATAACACTTTGGTGTCATTGTATTTGAAATAGTGTTAACATTCAAAGGTAAAGGAAAAAAATTTAAAAACAGATCAATGGTAAGTAGCCCTGTTTTAGCCCTAAAATATATGTAAAATATTTTCTACATTTTACAAGATGGTAAAACATTAACTAAGAAACTCTAAAGTTAAAGATGTATAATGTAGTCCATAGAACAAGTACTAAAAAACAAAAACACCCCCAAAATTAAAATCAAATTCTTTTAAAAATTTTTAAATAATACAAAGGAAAACAGAGAAAAGAAAAATAGAAAGCAAATAATAAAATAGTAGACCTGGGGAGGGGAGGGAAAGGGAGGGGGGGAAAAATAGTAGACCTATGCTAGCCATATCAATAAATAATCAATAATCAATGGACAAAATAAACAAATTAAGAGACAAAAACTAGAAGAATATATATATATAAAGACTCAATTATACAATATCCACTAAAAATATACTTTAACTATAAAGATGCTTGAAATTAATTGGAAATAAAAATACAGACTATACAAACAGAAAGCATAAGAAGACTAAAGGAGCTATATCAATATCAAATAAAAATAGACTTCAGAACAAAGGGTATTATTAGACCTATACAACGGCATTTCATATTGATAAAAGGTTCAATTCATCATGAAGAAATGGCAATTATAAATGTATAAATATCAATAAAAGTTTCATAGAGACTGACAGCATTAAAGAGAGAAACAGACAATTCCAGAACCATATTTAGAGATTTTACACTTTTCTCCCAGCAAATAGTAAAACTAGATCCAAAAAACTAGTAAAGATATAAGTTGGTAGTTCTCAACAAGGAGTGATTTGTCCCATGAAAACATCTGGCAATGTCTGACAATACTTTTGGTTTTCTCAACTTAGTAGGAAGTGGAAGAGAGTGCCAGTGGCATGTATAGGTACAATGCACAAGACAGTCTTCCCAATAAAGAACTATCTGGCCCAAAACATGTCAATAGTGCCAACACTGAGAAATCCCTGTTGGAGGTAAGCAACACTGTCAATGACCTTGACCTCACTAATATAAAAAAAAAAATACAAACAGACTAAACAAGAAAAATCACATGATCATATCAATTGATACAGAAAAGATATCTAACAAAATATTCTACCTATTCATAATAAAGATTCTCAGCAAAGTAAAAATAGATGTAAACTTCCTAAACCTGAAAAGAGCATCTAGACAAAAATACCTTACAGCTGATATCATACTTAATCATGAAAGACTGAATGCCTCCCTCTAAGATGAGAAACAAGGCAAGAATGTACCAGCACAGTAAGTTAAGACAAAAAGAATTAAAAGCATACAAACTGGAAAAGAAGAAATACAACTGTCCCTATTTGCAGCCAACATAATTGTCTATACAGAAAACCTCAAGGAATGTACCAAAAATTAAAATTTGAGTTTGGCAGGATCATAGTAGTCAACATAAACACACACAAAAATCAATCATATTTATATGTCATAGCAACAAATGTGTAGAAAATGAAATTAAAAATATAATACTCCTCCCTCACACTACACACAAGGTTATCTCAAAATGGATGAAAAACCTAAATGTAAGAGCTAAAACTATAAAACTTTCAAGAGAAAATATAGGGGTAAATATTTTTTGTTGGTAATGATTTCTTAAATACAACATCAAAACACAATAAAAAATAAAATAGAGAAACTGGACTTCACCAAAATTAAAAACTTTTTTGATTCAAAGGATAAGTTCAATAAAGTGAAAAGACAACATGCTGAACAGGAGAAAATATTTGCAAATTCTACATCTGATAAGGTACTTATATCCAGAATAGCTAAAGAACTTTTACACTCAGTGACTAAAAGATGAATAAACATTTCTCCAAAGAAGATATGTAAGTGGTCAAAAACTATATGAAAAGATGCTCAATATCATTAATCATGTGGGAAATACAAATCAAAGCCACAATAAGTTACCATTTCACACTCACTAAAGTAACTATAATCAGAAAGACATATAATAAGTGTTGGCCAGGATGTAGAGAAACTGGACGCTTTATATACTACTGTAGGAAATAGAAAATGGTGCAGCCACTTTGGTGAACAGTTTGGCAGTTCCACAAAAGGCTAAACAGAGTACCATATAAGCCAACAATTTCACTCCTGAGAACATATCCCAGAAAAATAAATGTCCACAGAAAAATGTGTCCATAAATGTCCATACTAGCATTATTTCATAACCAAGAAGTGGAAAATTCAAATTTTCCATCAACTGGTGAATAGATAATATGTGGTATATTCATAAACTGGATAATTACTTGGTAATAAAAAACAATGGCATAATGATGTATACTACATCAAACTTTAAAACCATTATGCTGGGACAGGTGCAGTGATACACACCTGTAGTCCCAGCTACTTATAGGGGAGACCAAGGTGGAAGGATTACCTGAGCCCAGGAGGTCAAAGCTGTGGTGAGCAGGAGCATGCCACTGCACTCCAGCCCAGGTAATGGAGACTCTAACTCAATCAAACTATCAATCAATCAAACCACTGTGCAAAGTAAAAGATGCCAGTCACCAATGACCACATATTGTATGATTCCACTTAATAAGAAATGTTCATAATAGGCAAATTTATAGAGACAGAAAAGAAATTAATGGTTCTAGGGCTGGGTGGAGGAGATTAGGGTTTAGGGAGTGACAGCTAAAGGAGTTTCTTTTTGAGTGAATAATTTTTTAAAGTGTTCTAAAGTTGATTGTGGTGATGGTTGAACAGCTTTGTAAGTATACTGAAAAACCAATAAATTGTGTGCATTTAATAAGGGCGAATTGTGTGGAATGTAAATTATGACTCAACAAAGCCGCTACAAAAAAAAGAATACTATTTGCAATTGTTCCCCAAAAGGGAAACACTTAGGTATAAATCTAACATGTATATGAGATGTATATTACAAATTATAAAAACTGATGAAAGAAATAAAAGACTGAAATAAATAAAGACATACACCACGTTCATGGATGCAGTAGCCAAAAACTGAAAATAACACAAATGTTCCTCAACAGGCGAATGTTTAACAAACTCTGGTACATCCATATTACTGAATGCTACTCAACAATAAAAAGGAATAAACTAACAATACAAGCAATGTCTTAGACGGATCTCAAGGCCATGATGCTTAATTTTTTTAAAAAGCCTACGTCAAAAGGCTTGCATGATTCCATTTATACAATATCCTCAAAATGACATTAAAATGGAAATGAAAACAGATCAGACATTGTCAAAAGACAGGAACTGGCAGGCAGATACAACTACAATGGGATAGTACAAGAGCAACCCTCTGTGGTGATGAAACAGTTTGTATACTGATTGTAGTGGTGGCTAAACAAATCTACACATAGAGACCCATACACATACACATAGGTACATAAAAACTAGTGGATGGTAAATAAGTAGTAAATAAGGTCTATAGTGTAGTTGACAGTAACATCAACTTCCTGGTTTTATATTATACTACAGTTATATAAAATGTCACCATTGGGGGAAGCTGGGTTAAGAGTTCAAATGATTCTATGTACTATCTGTGCAACTGTTCCTCAAAGTATAATCATTTTAAAAGTAAAAGTTAAAAAAAGACAGACCAGGCAAACCCCTCAGGTCCCCTTTGGAAGATTTTCTATCCTCTCAACAACAACAAGAAAAAAAAAAAACAGGCCATATAATTACAGATATAGTAAAAATAACATAAAATGATGTGGCAGAACTAAAACAAACATATTAATGTATCAGTGGTATCAGTAGTGATATCAGTGCTATCAGTAAATTTATGTGAGCTTAACTAATATTTTAAAACAAAAAGATTTTCACATTGGTTGACCAAGTAAAACCCAACTTTACTTTATATATAAGATAGATATAAAAATAGTTTCAGAAAGGTAAAGACATATCAGGCAAGCGCAAGCAAAATCACAGCTAGAGGTATAATCTTGATATCTCAAAAATACAGAATTCAAGCCAAAGGTTATTAAATAAGATGAAAAGCATACTTTTCATTGCTAGAGTTGCTACCCCAAAATGAAGGTACAACATAACATAATCAACAGCATAGATCTAACAGCTATCTATCAATCTTTGAACAACAATAATGAGAATGCACTTTTTCTTCAAGTCCTCATAAAACTGTCACAAAAACTGGTCATAAATTAGGCCATAAAGAAAATTTTACCAAGTTCCAAACAGAGGAAATACTACAAACAACATTCTCAAGTAAGAATATAATAAACTAGCCGGGCTCGGTGGCTCAGCCTGTAATCCCGTGCCTTTGGGAGGCTGAGGTGAGTGGATTGCCTGATCCCGCGGGGTTCGAGACCCGTCTGGGCAAGCGAGACCTCATCTCTACAATAAATCAAAAAATCAGCCGGGCGTGGTAGCGCGCGCCTGTAGTTCCAGCTACTTGGAAGGCTGAGGTGGAAGGATCGCCGGAGCCCAGCAGCTCGAGGATGCGGTGGCCGGGAGCGGCCACTGCACTCCAGTCTGGGCGACAGAGTGAGACTCCAACTCAAAAAAAAAAAAAAAAATGTCCCACAGGAGAAGGCCAACCAGATCTAGGCTGAGAGTGTCGTGTACCCAACTAAGGATTCAAGAACTCAGCAAAATTGTAGGTGATGGGTAGCGGGGAGAGATGTGTGAAAGGAACATTTTAGAGTAATGAAGCTGGTGATCTTAGGCTGGGTGGATTAAAAGGAGAGAAAGGGGAAAAGCATGAAAAACAGGAGAATTTTGTGATGTCCTATAAGGAGAGAAGATTGGCAAAAAGAAGGGCCAGACTTGGAGTCTTTACCAACACTGATTGTTTGGCTTTATTTTTCTCATTTTCATTCTGGAAAACACACACAAAAAAAGATAATGGAAGGAATAAAAGTGATCCATAATTCTACCATCAAGAGAGATTTTTTTTTTGAGTCAGAGTCTCACTCCTTTGCCCAGGCTAGAGTGCAGTGGCACGCTCACAGCCACCCCAGTGTCGGCCTGCTGGGCTCAGGCAATCCTTCCACTTCAACCTTCCAAGTAGCTGGAACTATAGGCACGTGCTACCACGCCCAGGTAATTTTTGATTTATTGTAGAGACGAGGTCTCGCCATTGCCCGGGCCAGTCTCGAACCTGTGGGCTTAGGCAATCCACTCACCTCAGCCTCCCAAAGTTCTGGGATTATAGGTTGAGCCACTGAGCCCGGCCAAAAGAGATCTTTTTTAACTGCTCTATTGAAGTTTAATGAGCTTACAATAACAGACATATGTTTAAAGTGTGGAATTCACTCAAGTTTTGACTTGTGTACACACCCATGAACCCATCACCACAATAATATAATGTTTGTATCCATCTCTCCCAAAGGTTTCCTCCTAGCCTTTTGGAATCCCGCCCTTCCACCCTTCATGTTTTATCTCTTGTGTTGGCTTATTAGCTATAATTCTTTGTTTTGTGATTTTAGCACATGCACTTGGGTTTATAACTCGCAGTCTACCTCCAAGTATGTAATGCTGCTTCATATACAAGAATTGTACAAGACCCTTCTATTTCACACTTCCTGCCTTTTGTACAACTGTTGTCATCATCCCTTATTCCTGCATGTTATGAATTCCACAATATGTTGTTATTCTTTTTTAATAAGACAATTACATTTTACATAGATTTAAATAACAAGAATTTTTACTCACATAGTTAATGATTCTGAGGCTCCACATTCCTTTGGGCAGATTTAAATTTCCACCTAGCACCATTTTCCTTCTGCTTAGAGGATTTCCTTTAATATCTTTTCTAGTGCAAGTTGGCCAGGAATACATTCTTTTGGCTTTATTTTGCCTCCTATTTTGAAAGATTATCTTCACTGAGTTGACAGTTTTTCCTCTCGATGTTTTAGATATGCTACCCAGCTGTCTTCTAGCTTGCATTGTTTCCAACAAGACATCTGCTGTCTTCCTTATCTTTGGTATAAAATGTGTTTTTCTCCTTCTGATTGCTTTTCAGATTCTCCACTTGCTACTGGTTTAAGCAATTTGATTATGATGTGTCTTGATGTCCTTTTCTTCATGTTTCTTGGAGTTTGCCAAGCATCTTGGATCTGTGAGTTTATGCTTTTCATCAAATTTGAAAATTGTCCAGCATTATTTCTTCAAATATTTTTCTGTCTCTTCCTCCTTCAGAGATGTGTATTAGGTTACTTGAAGCTATACCACAGTGCACTTTTCTATGTTTCATTTTGGATAGTTTTCACTGTTACAGCTTCAAGTTTATTGATTTTTTTCTTCTCGACTGTTTAATCTGCCATTAGTACCATCTTGAACGTTGTCGTTTTTATCTCTAGAAATTTGATTTAGGTCACTTTCATAACTTTCATACCTCTACTTTTATCATATTCAGTATTTCCTCTAGCTTCTAGAACACATGGAATACATTTATAATAATTATTTTAATGTCCTGTGTTGCAACTTCTTCTTTTTTTTTTTTTTAGTTGGAGTCTCACTCTGTTGCCCAGACTGGAGTGCAGTGGCATGCTCACAGCCACCAGAGCCTTGACCTGCTGGGCTCCAGCAATCCTTCTACCTCAGCCTTCCAAGTAGCAGGAACTACAGGCACGCACTACCACACCTGGCTAATTTTTTATTTATTGTAGAGACGAGGTCTCACCAAGTTCCCCGGGTGGGTCTCGAACCTGCGAGCTCAGGCAATCCACTCACCTTGGCCTCCCAAAGTGCTGGGATTACAGGCTGAGCCACCAAGCCCTGTGTTACAATTTCTAATGTCTGTGTCACCTCTAGGTCAGTTATAATTGATTAAATTTTATCTTCATTATGAGTTGTATTTTTCTGACTTTTTTGGCATACCATTTTATTAAATGCCAGACACTGTGAATGCTACCTTTATGAGTGCAGTATATTTTTGTATTCTTATAAATATTCTTAAGCTTTGTTCTGGGACAAAATGAAGGTAACTGTAGGAAGCAGAATGTTTTTAAACTTTATTAGGCAGGATCTGCACAATTTAGTCTGGGACTAATCATCCTCACTATCGAAAGAAAACTCTTCCGAGTCCTGAGTCCTCCACCTAATGCACTGTGAAGTATGGCGTTTTTGTTTTCACTAGTGGGAACAGTATCCCAGTCCTGTGTGAGCTCTGTGAATTTCGACCTCTCGTCTACTTGATAGTTCCTTCTCCAACCTGGGATAGTATCCTAAAACACATGTGCTGATAGACACTCAACTGAAGGTTTAAGGAAGACTGTCTGCAAATCTCAAAGTTCTCTCTTCTCTCCAGTTCTCTGTCCTATCACCTCTCGCCATTTGGGTCTCACCAGCCTTCTGGTTCTGCCTCCTCAAGCCAGGGAGATTGCCAAGATCCACCTGGGTTTTCCCTCCCTGCAACACCCCACTGATGACAGTTGGGCAACATATTTCTTTCTAAGTAGTGAGCTGGGCCAGCTGTAGGGCTCACTACATTTGTTTCCTTTCTCTGAGAGATCACTGTCTTTCACTGCCTGATGGCCAGTGTCATGAACAGCATTGTTTCATATATAGGGTTCAGTTTTTTAGTTGTTTCTTGTGGGTGGTTAAGTCCAGTACTGTTACTCTCCTTTGATCAGACGCAGAAGTCAGGATGACAAGTTTTTCATTTACTTATTTATTTAATTTTTTGCAGACACTAGTCTCGGTGATATAAACCTATATGTTTACATTCAACAAGTCTTTATCAGGTGCCTACTAGGTGCCAGAAACTATAGTAGTACTAGTGTTCATGCAGATGGACACAGCTTAAAGTCTAGGAGATAAACTAGGCAAACAGTTGCGTAATCACCATAGGTCATCAGATCTAAAATTTCATTGCTCATAAGTTGCACTGTCATTTTACATACAATTAAAAAATAAAAACGCTACCAATGATACTTGTGGGACACCTTCAGTTGTAAGCTGCATCCTGATTTCAGAGATGTTAAGTATTTAGAAATATAAGCACGTGATATAAAGTCAAGGAAATACAGTAATAATTAACTACAATTAAGATGAGAGCTGACACAGAGAAATCCAGAATTTCAGAAGACTATGCATCAGAAGGACTTGACTTAGCCTGGAGAATCTAAGAAGACTTTCATGAGAATGCTGCATTTGAGCTGAGATCAGAGAGATGATCTGGTAGCATTAGCCAGGTGAAGGCGGGCATAGAAAGAGTATTCCAGACAGAGGAATTAGATTGTGCCAAGTTACTGAAGTGGTAAGGAGTTTTGCACTGGTGGGGAACAGAAAGTTAGTGCACTTCCAGTGTGAATTTTGGGACAACAGTGGACTTTGGACTTTTACCGTAAGAACAGCACAAGCCTCCATAAGGTTGTAAGCAAAGGAGTGATATAAAAGAATGATGATGCGTCATGCATCGCTTAAGGACAGGAATATGTTCTGAGAACAGCATCATTAGGTGACTCCATCATTTGCAAACATCATAAAGTGCACTTATGCAAACCTAGATGGTCTGGCTGCCTGCAAACCTAGTCTATATGGTATGGCCTACTGCTCCCAGGCTACAAACCTGGACAGCACGTGACTATGTTGAATACCGTAGGCAATTATAACACAATGGCAAGTATTTGTGTATCTAAACATGTCTAAACCTAGAAAAGGTACAGTAAAATCCAGGTGTGGTGGCATGTGCCTGTAGTTCTAGCTACTTGGGAGGCTAAAGTGGGAGGATCACTTGAGTCCAGGAGTTCAAGTCCAGGCTGTGCAACTTAGTAAGACCCTGTTACTGTGTTTTGTTTTGTTTTGTTTTAATTTTGTGTTGGAGTCTCACTCTGCAGCCCAGCTGGGCTCCGGCGATCCTTCCGCCTCAGCCTTCCAAGTAGCTGGAACTACAGGTGCACGCTACCACACCCGGCTAATTTTTTATTTATTGTGGAGATGAGGTCTCACCAAGTTGCCCAGGCGGGTCTCGAACCCTCAGGCTCAGGCAATCCACTCACCTCAGCCTCCCAAGGCATGGGATTGCAGGCTGAGCCACCGAGCCTGGCTGACCCCATCACTTTAAAAAAAAATAATGGAGTAGAGATATGGTATTATAATCTTATGGGACCATCATTGTATATTTGGTCTGTCGTTGACTGAAACTCATTATGCAATGTGTGGCCGTAATTAGATCTGCCTTGTTAAAACATCACTGTGGCTTCTTTGTGAAGGATGGGTTGGGGGAAGCATGGACACTGGTTAGAAGGCAGTCACAAGAGTCTGGATAAGAGACAATGGTGCTCAGACAAAAGTAGTGGAGACCAGGGAAAGATCTCAGGAAATATTTATAAAGATGCATTGATGCTGGGGTGGCCGTGAGAGTGCCACTGCACTCCAGCCTGGGTGACAGAGTGAGATTCCAACTCAAAAAAAAAAAAAGAATGAAATCAACTGGACACAGTGGCTCAAGTCAGCACTTTGGGAGGCTGAGGAGAGAGGACTGCCTGAGCCTGCAGGTTTGAGACCAGCCTGGGCAACTTGTGAGACCTCATCTCTACAATACATCAAAAATTAGCCAGGCATGGTGGCGCATGCCTGTAGTTCCAGTCACTTGGAAGGTTGAGACAGAAGGATCGCCTGAGCCCAGAAGGTCAAGGCTGCGGTGGCCGTGAGCGTGCCACTGCACTCCAGCCTGGGCGACAGAGTGAGACTCCAACTCAAAAAAAAAAAAAAGAGGCATCCACAGGATTTGGTGACCGGGTGTAAACAGTGAGGAAGAGGGTGGTGTAAGCCCTCTTGGCTCTAACACGAGAAATGGGGTAGGTGGAAAAACCATTTACTCTGATGCAGTTCAGTGTTTCAGAGGAGCAGATCATGGGCTCATTTGGAGCACAACGACTTTTAAAAGCTTGTACTGCCAGGTGGGGTGGCAGACGCTTGTAACCCCAGCACTTTGGGAGGCAGAGGCAAGAGGATTGCCTGAGCTCAGGGGTTCAAGACCAGCCTAGGCAACTCGGCAAGACCTCGTCTCTACAATACATCAAAAACTTAGCCAGGTGTGGGGGCACACACCTGTAGTTCCAGCTACTTGGAAGGCTGAGGCCGAAGGATCTCCTGAACCCAGCAGGTCGAGGGTTGAGGCTGCGGTGGCTGTGAGTGTATGCCCTGCATTCTGACCTGGGAGACAATGACCGAAGAAAAAAAAAAAAAAGACTTGCACCACTCATGGATTTGGTGCAATCAGCACAAAACAGCCCCTGCTTGGAAGGCTACCCAGCGGCTGACTGGTCCATCATAAAGGCCAGAGACCCAGGTGCTGAAAACACTCAGACACGAGGGAGGCAAAGTTCAGATGAAGGCAGTGGCACCCCCGGGCACTTGTCACCTTAACCCTGGACTCCCAATTTCTTCAGTTTCAGTGTAAATAACCTCTGCTTATCTCTGCGCCACAAAGATTCAAAGCTCTAGTCTAAGAGTATGTAACTGGCAGAGAAGTACAGGAGAGAACATCTGTGCTACCCTCCCCCAAATAGAAAGGGTGACCTAACGCTGGAGAGTCCTCTGAAGGGTCTTTATATACCCGGGTAGAGTGTCAAACAGGCATTTAGCCAGAGCTGGCCTGGAACTCAGGAGAAAGGTCTGGACTGGATACTAAACCTTCAGGTCCTCAGCATAGGCAGGTGACCTGCTGAGCTCAGAAACAGAGAGCATCACCCAGAAAGACAACATGGGGCAAGGAGACAGGGCAGCTCCTGACCAAGCCCTGGGGTCTGGTGGAGGAAGACAGGCCTGCGCAGATCCCAAGAGGGAGAGGCAAGGAAGGAAGAAGAAAACCAGGGGTGGGAAGGGACGCGGGCGCCACAGGAGGGAGTGGACACCTATGGAGAACACATCTGAGAGGTTACAGGAGATGAGGACAAGGACACCTTGGACCTTGCAAACCACTGGCAGCTTCAGCAAGAGCCATTTTGATAGCAAAGAGGAGATCTTGCAATAGAAGGAACTGAAAGGTAAGAATAGGAGACAATGTTGGGCTTTTTTTTTTTTTTCCATATGTTTGTTGGCCGCTTGTGTGTCTTCTTTTGAGAAGTGTCTATTCATGTCCTTTGTCCACCTTTGGGTGGGGTTGTTTGTTTGTTTCCATGTAGAGTTGTTTGAGCTCCTTGTAGATTCTGGATGTTAGCCCTTTGAGGCATGATTTACTTTTTTTTCTGATTTACAAATTTTCTCCCCTTCAGTAGGTTTTCCGTTCACTCTGTTGATTAGACGTCGGGGATGCCCATACGTGGGGGGGAAGGTATGGAGGGGGCTGAGGCTCAGAATTTACCTACAGGGTATAATGAGGCACAATGTTCACTATCTGGGCAATGGGCCACCTGAGACCCAATCCCCACCTCTACACAAGAGTAACGAGCATGCATGTGTACCCTCTGAATTTGAAATGCACAAATACAGACGACTTCTTTGAGACATTTGTCCGTGGGGTGGAGGCAAGAGGTGAGAGGACACAGGAGGTTTTCTCCTCTTTGTTTTTCTGGCTGGGAGAGAGATGAGCATATGTAAGGTTGGATGACACAAAGCCAGGACTGAAGAGGCAGAAAATACAGAAGAGGAGGAAGAGAATGGAGAATGTCTCCTGAGACTCAGTTTCCTCGGCCATACGTGGGACGGTAATAGAACCTACTTCACACAAGTGCTGTGAGCAATCAATGAGTTAAAACACAAAAACGGTCATCACAGCAAACATTTAACGGTCAAATCTCATGTGCTTACTACTTAGTTGTTTCAGACAGGTGGGTAAGCCAAGTCCCTGTGACTCTCCCTTGAGCAGAAATAAAAGTCGAGATCATAATTTTTTTAACGGATTTTCTTCTGAGATTTTTTTTCTCGGCATACATCAGTTGGTGTGATATAGACATGCATGTATATAGCCAAAAATATGTATCAGGCACCTAATAATGTTCTAAGCTCTCAACAGATTTAATCCTCACGAATGCTCGATGAGGTAGATACTATTATAATCAGTCCCACTTTACAGGTGAGAAACTGAGGCAATGAGAAGTGTAAGTGATGTGCCCCAAGTCACACACTCAGGTAGTTTAGCTCCAGAGACTTTGTTGCCAGCCGCTAGGCTCTCCTGTTCCCACCAGCTCCAAGAGCAAGTTCAAGGATAGGACAGGTTGGAGTTGAGGGCCACAGCCAGTGACTGTAAGAACAGGCTGGAAGATGCAGTGCATGATGGGAGGGTCCTGATCAAGTCTCATCTACCCAGAGTATACGTTTGGTGCTGACTTTGTGGTGTTTGGGTGAGTCTGGCAGGATCAGAGGTCACTGGAGATGCATATACGTGGAACTGTCAAAAATACCCATTTGGGCAGGGCACGGTAACTCACATCTGTCATCTCAGCACCTTGGGAGGTCAAGGCAGGAGGATTACTTGAGGCCAGGCATTCGGAACCAGCCTGGGCAACATAGTAGACGCCATCTCTAACAAAAAAAAAAACAAAAAAAAGATAAAAAATTAGCCAGGTGGGGTGGTGCATGCCTATAGTCCTAGCTACTAGGGAGGCTGAGGCAGGAGGATCATCTGAACCCAGGATTTCGGGGCTGCCGTGAGCTACGATCAGGCCACTGCATTCCAGCCTGGGCAACAAAGTGAGACCCTGTCTCTAAGAAAAAGAAAGAAAAAATTAAATACCCGTTTGCCTCTTAATGACAAGCTAAACCCTCAGTGCTCTTTTAAGAGACATTTGCTGACTTCTGGGGCCCCCACTGCGATGATTCCAATGGAAAAAGACCCCACCCGAAGCCTGGCGGGGTGGGAGAAGTGAGACCGACTCCCACGGGCTTTCTAAAGCAGAACAAGGCATGCTCGGTGGCTGCCTGCACAGAGCCAGAAAGGGTTTTGCCTGCTGACTTCATTTTCACTCTCCGCCAAGGAGCACCCGAGGCCACCACAGCCTCTGCATCAAGCCATGTCTGGAAGGCATTTCCAACCAGAAAGAAAATAGGCTCTGCTGTTTCAAAACGCAGAGATGGGCCAACCACCAGTGTGCGGAGTCTGTCACTTGGACGGTTTCTTTGGGATTAGGCACTTGCCCGACGAGGGCAGCAGCAGACGAAAATGTCACGCTGGGTTCCAGACGACTCGGGGAGGTTTGACACGCAGCCCCACCTGTGCATGTGACCCTCACAGCGCTGGCTTTCAGGCCTTTTTCGTTTTCCTCCTGCTGGATTCACTTAGAGAGACTCGAGTCGCCACCAAAGACACCGCCCGGCCGCACCCAGCTCCACCCCCAGCCCTCGCTTCTGGTTTCTTCCTTACCGAAGGCCATCTGGAATTCTTGGCCCGTCCATTCCGATGCTCCCCTGACGGGATCGCAAAATGTCAGAGCTAGAAGGGGCCATCAGGAAAAATTGAGCCAAGCTTTCCGATGTGCAGGTCCCAACGCCATTGCACACGTGCAAGCAGCGTGGACCAGAACCTCTCACGCCCGGCGCCTGCCGCCTCCCGGGCCTCTGCGCTCCAGTGCCCTCTGCTGGCAGCCGGTGGCAATTGCCTCTGGGTGGCGCCAGATTTTCAGGAGGGTCTTGGGGCGCTGACAACCTCCCTGGCATAGCCTTTCTCGGAGGAGGGGCCCTAGGGGATGAGTCTCCGGGTTGACTCTCATGGAGGACCTCGCTCCCTCTCTCCTGCGCCCCTCCTAACGTCAGCGAGCCCTGATTCCTCCCTGTGAAGGCTGAGGGGAAGGAGACCCCACAGAAGGACGTGGGGCCAGGCTGAGGGGGGGTCTGCATGGGCCTGCGTTGTTGGTTAGAAAAGCCTCTGTTCTTAGCAGGAGAAACCATCTAGTTCGACCAGAAAGCCCAGAGGTCCCCTCTGATGTACAAAGCCGTGAAGTCACAGGCCTTAAAAGAGATTGACAAAGGCCCACCCGGAGGCACGCACATTCAGAACTCTAAACTCGCATTTTGCCGGCCAGCTGCAGGCGGGCTCATTTCACAAGCCTCTGGTTTCAAACTCCCTGCCTGTGGTCATCTTCTTAGTACTATGTATTGAGAACTTCACCGTCGTGGGCACTGTTCTCAGCCCCTTAGATTTAGTACCCATTTTAAGACCCATGACAAGCCTGGGAGTAGGTGCTATCATTACCATCAACCCCGTTCGTAAGTGGGGAAACTGAGACATGGAGCACTTGAGTGACTTTCCCACTGTCAGACGGACGGAAAGTGGAATGCCTGGGATGGGAACTCGGTCTAGCACCAGGACCGAATTTCTTAATGTGTTATATGCACAATACAGGTACATAGAGCTGTATCCTGGGACCTTATAGGAAGCTGATGTTATCTCTACGGGAAAGGGAGTGTGGTTTAGTGGTGGACAGAACACAGGCATTAGAGACAGACAGATCTAACCCTGAATCCTGCGTCCACCCCTTATGTGTGATCTTAGAGTGCACGAATGACCTTTTCTCAGCTTCGGTGTCTGATCAGTAAATAAGAGACCACCGTTCTTACTCCCTAGGATAATCGCCAGGGTAAGTGACATGATAAATGTGCTCACCCTAAGGCACAGAGACACAGCCGTGAGTGGGTGTCACTTAAGTTGACGTCCCAGCATCCATTTGACTTGCCCCGTTTAAAGATGACTTGCCTGTGCCCGTGAACTAGCTGGACATAGGAAGGATAAAGGCCCTTAGGAATCTAAACTTTTAACAAAAGAATCTCATTAGCAAAACCCATCAGTCATTATCTAAGTTTTAAAAAGAGGCTAATGAGGGGAAGAGAATGCATATTACACAACTGTTCATGTCACAGAAAAATACACTCATAGGGCTTTGAAATAGTTACTAGTCCTGGTATTTTTTTTTTGAGAAAGCAGGATTTATTAAGAGGACAGAGAAGCTCCCACAGTGGGAGGGAACCCGAAGGGGCTGCCCTATTCCTGGTTTTTTGTTTTTTGTTTTTTTGGGGGTTTTTTTGAGTTGGAGTCTCACTCCATCGCCCAGACTGGAGTGCAGTGGCCGCTCCCGGCCACCGCAGCCTCGACCTGCTGGGCTCCGGCGATCCTTCCGCCTCAGCCTTCCAAGTAGCTGGAACTACAGGCGCGCGCTACC
>CAUYQG010044790.1:0-10282 GCA_963574415.1 Tarsius wallacei | reverse complement strand
TCACTCTGTCGCCCAGACTGGAGTGCAGTGGCCGCTCCCGGCCACCGCAGCCTCGACCTGCTGGGCTCCGGCGATCCTTCCGCCTCAGCCTTCCAAGTAGCTGGAACTACAGGTGTGCACTACCACACCCGGCTAATTTTTGATTTATTGTAGAGATGAGGTCTCGCTTGCCCAGGCGGGTCTCGAACCCGTGGGCTCAGGCAATCCACTCACCTCAGCCTCCCAAAGGCCTGGGATTACAGGCTGAGCCACCGAGCCTGGCTGTACTGTATCTTTTACAATTTTGCATCCCTGCACATACCCCAGTGCCTTGGTTGGATTAAGATATTTAATTTAAGTTTGTAAGGTATTCATGTCATGTTTATTAATGAATCTTGGACTTGTTGGGTTGTATGTATTTCTTCATTTTTGATTTCATATTGTAAGAAAGGGGTGCTCATTGTAACTGCACGTTTGAGTATTCCAGGGAGCTATTGAAAGTGCTGGTGCTCAAATCTGCCTCTGCAGACATTCTGACTTGCCTATCTATGGGAGATCCCGAGTGTGTGACGCTCAGTAGTTCCCTGGTGATTCTGCTACGTGGTCCCATGTTGGGATCCACTGGTAAAGATGAGAGTCAGCATAACTGAATTCTGTTTCATGTCTGTCACCCACTTGCTGGGGGCAATTACTCTCTCTCCTCGGGTGTTGGCTTTTTCATCTATTGAATGAGGGCACTGAATTAGAACAGGGATTTTTTATCTTTTTCGTTCAGAAATCCATTAAGAATAATGACCCTCTCTCCAGCAAAATATACCTGAGCACATTTACACAAAATTTGCATATTATTTCAAGGAATTAATGAAATCTCTTATATTGGTTAGAATTCTTTTCATCACAAGGGACAGGGGTCCGACATAAATTAACATCTACCAAAAGGCAATGTAATGGTTTATGATCCTCATAAGTCCTGGAGTAGATGTGGCTTAGGTATGCTGGATCCAGGAGCTCAAAGGATGCCCAAAGAAATTGGTCTCTATCCCTTCACTCTACTCTCTGAGTTCTTAGCTTTCCTTTCAGGAAGGGTCTCCCCAAGTGATGGCAAATGTGTCCATCAACAACACAAGCTAATGTTTTTACCAGCTGAGTAACCCCAATAGAAAGAGCACACATTTTTCTCATGGTTCTGGTAAGTCTGACCCAACCCCAACATAATCCCTGTAGATAGTGGGATGGATGCTAGGCTGACTCCACGCCTGTCACTATAACACCAGGAGGGCAGGTTCCACTTGAATCATGTGGAGAGCGGAACAGGGGTATTTCCCTAAAGAAAATTAGGGCATTATTACCCTGAGACGGGGTGATGGATACTGGGAAGACAAAGACGACAGATACCATCTTACCTTTGAAGTCTGTGCATCTATGGAACCCCTGGAGGTACATGGCCCCCGGTTGAAAACTCCTGGACTCATGAGTTCTGTAGTCTCCCTTACCATTAGTCATCTACAGTGATAGATAAACATGGTGCTCTTATAAAGCCTATTTTTAAAGTTTATATATATATAATATTTTACTATTTATACACAAGAAAGGCTATTGATTTTCCTTCTATGCTTCATTTTATTATATTCCACTCACTTCGAGTGCCAGTTATGTGCTAGATCTGTTAACCCCGTTTGTTTTTTGATGGTCGTAATGAAGCTTGAAAATTAAAAAAAAAACAACAAAACACAGAGGAAGTGTAAGAGCTGGGATGCAGATATAGTCCTTCTAATTTCACCCACAATTCTGTCTCCAAGAAAATACTGTCTGGTGTCCTGTCATATATCTTTTCTGTTTTGAGAGATGTGCCCTGTGGAGTGCTGTTTAACTCAAATGAATGGCTCCTCCTTGATCATTTAGGTGAAATTGCTTTCCTAGTGTCAATAGCCTTGTAACCCATCATCTGTTGAAGCAGGGTAGTTTTTGTCTGTTTAAAGTTGACTCTTTTATTTTAAGAAAATAATACACTCAGTGATTTTTGCCTACCTCTTGAACCTATACTTATCCATCTCATATTAGCCCCTGTTATCTAGGATGTGAGCCACAGCCCAGGAGACATGTCTGTAGTCAGTGAGTGGGACAATTATGGCTGTGTCCAGAAAACCACGGGTGATTAGTGGGAGAGGGGATTATTGGGTCTGGTGCTCTGGAGCTTCTCAGATTTCCTGTAATGCAAAGATCAGGATAAATGACCTGTCTTTTTATAAAGAGTGTAATTTTAAAGGCAGTGGTCCAGCCCAGAGAGAATGGACATGATTTGTGTCTGAACTCGCAAGTAATTTAGCTATTAAACTAGAACCTCTAATAGTGACCTAATGGGCTAAATAAAAAGATTCACTCTTAAGGTACCCAAGATTTCTTGCTCAACTTCCACAGATATTTGGAGAATGAGTCTGAACAAAAAAATGTGTGCAGAAATGTTGTTGAGGAAAAGGAATAAAATAAATGATCTGGAAAAAATGCATTAACTTTATTTGATCATAATCCATGGTAAAGTACACGGACACAAAAAAGTGGTGACTTCTCTAAATAGTTTCTCTCAGTCCATGTCACGATTCAAATACTCCATTGTCTTTGGACTTTTCAGAATATTTGAGCATTTATTATCACACACAATTTCTCTAACTCCCCCTCCACATTCTCTACATCCAGGGGCCTTGGGTTCAAGTCCCAGCTCTGGCATTTACTAGGCTGAGTTCCTTAACCACTCTTAACATCTTGTGATATTTTATTCTAGCCTTTGTCTTATGCATTCTTAATTATTGAGATATTAGTGCATAATTTTGTATCCTGACTTTTTCGCTTGACATAGCTCTTTATTTTCCATGTTGTTGAAGTCTCCATTTTATACATCATTATAATGCCTGCATATTATACCTTTGCATGGATACACTATGATTCTCATTCCCCTTCCTCTGCTATTAGAGGAATTTCACCCAGGGAATGACATGATGAGATGTGTGCTGATAGCTGTCTAGAGGTGACAGGAAAGACTGAGGTCTCACAAGGGCCAGGGCCACTGAGGACTGTTTTCATTAAATGATTAGTATAGGTGAGTCTGAGCAGTATTACTGAAGAGAACCCTAAAGTCAATTAGTCCAACTCCCTCATTTTATGGTTGAAGAAACAGAGAGTCAGACTGGTAACATGACCTCACCTGGAGCTTCCTGACTCTCAGCCCAAGGGACTCTTTCCATCCAAGTTCAGCCTCTACCACAGTCATGTAATACCTGAACATAGACTAAAATCCACTCCCGGGGGAACACTTCATTGGGATATAGACATCTAGTCTTAAAATGCATTTGGCTATTCATTTTTTTGACAGATTTTCAGTGTGATTAGTATGTGTGATCACTGGCTGCTGGCTGCAAACCATTTCCTGCCTACCCAAACAAAGCAAATTAAGGGGAACAAATGATGTAACCTTATTTTTAAAAACACCATTGAAATTTCTCCCAAAGAGAGGAAGCTATGATTATCCCAGACTTATTAATGGGAAGATGGGAATAGAGAGGTTGGGCAACTTGTCCTAAGCAATCAGCCAGAATTAGAAATCAGAATTCCTGATGACCACCCAGGGGCAAGACTGCTGCTGGCTTTGCTGGCTATAGGGCGGGCCAAGTTAAACAGGACATAATTAGGAATAGAATTCCCATGCTTTCTCCTGCTCTGTGACCCCCTGACCAAGCAGCTTTTGCCAAGTTTCTTGCTGCCGTAGAAACCTTCTGATCCTTATGCAGTCAGCAAGATGAACCAGATACGGTCGGGAGGGGTTGGCTCTTCCACTGCCTCCTCGCTGTGCCACTGGGCAGTGGCTTCACTCCTTGGACCTCACATGTCCCATCTGGAATTAGAGATGAGAGCTAATTGCCTGCCCAGCTCCACGCTCCAAGGTGTAAAGTGAGAAGCACATTTGCAAAAGGCACTTGCAGGGGCTTTTTCTGGTAGTCCACAATCAGGTTTGTTTTGCCCAGGCAACATTTAAAAAATAGTTTAAATATCTACCAGTATTTAACAAAATGGGTAGGTTTTACACACACAAAAAAGAATATATGGCTTTCCTGAAAATTTGAGAATCAGGGCCAATAACTCTGGGCCTGACTTTATCTGGGTAGCAACTGTGTAGACTGGGTAGCTGCTGCGTCCTTAGTTGGGCAAAACTCTTGTGCTCCCCAATTGCTCTGAGTGGCCTCCCAGATGCTGAGGTTGCAGTCAGCTCCCAGACATCACTGAGCTTGCATGGTTGTTTTTTCCCTCTTCCACACAACCCACCAGGCCTCTGGAGACCTCAGAGATTGTAGGTCTTTTGATACTAATGCCAACATGTATCAAAATTACTGGGCCTCATTGCGTGTCAGGCGCGGCGCTAGGCAGTTTGACGGGCATCTCAGGGGGCACATTCCAAGAGTCTCAGTGGAAATGCTGAACAGCCTTGGCATGGAGCAAGCACAGGGTGGGGCTGGCACAGAATGGGAGGGAGCAGTGAGAGGACCATCCTCTGGCTAATTGGATGGGTGCCCGGTCGGAACAGCACTAAAATAATGTCTCTTTCATGGACTGGCTGCCCTAGGAGTTCTTGCATAACATGCTTTCTAAATATACATCGCAACACCTTACCCAAACAACTTTGGGAAATTTTCACTTATTTCCACCAATCTTTCAAATGCCTGGGCTAGACATTTGCCCAGATGCAGACACAGCCATTCCCTCATAGGAGGGTGCCCAGGCTAAGCCTTCATGCCTGTTCCAGTTGTCCTTTTGAGGCCTGCTCTGGTTTAAGGATCTATGATTGTACAGTAAAAGCTAAGTCTTCATTTTTCTAGGATTCTTCTGGTGGCAAGAAATCCAGATCAGATACAGGGGAGCATTTATAAGATGGAATTTACTTGTATTTTATTTTAAGCACTTGGGTGGATATAAGAGGAACTTGTGTTCTCTCTCAAGGGAAGCCCAAAGGAAAAAAAAAATTTTTGTATTGAAAGAATATGGAATTTGTGGCCAGAAGGCCCTGTATCCTAACTTAGCAAATAGTGTCAAGTCTCAGCTTCTTTGTCTTCAAAACGGGGACATTGATCTTTCCTTATTTGCATATTTGTTTTGATAATCAGCACAATGTATACAATCTGCCCACTACATTGGAACGAGTAAGAGCTTAATCAATGGCAGCTGTGGTTGTTATTATTACAAGAGCCAGCAGTAGGTGTTCCTGGAGTCCCTAGACCTCCTATGGTCTGAGAGGTCTGGGAAGTTTCTGGAAGGAGCTGGGCTCTAGCTTGCCCTTAAAGGATGGGTAGGGTCTAGGGGCTGTTAGCACCACAGGTAAGAGAAGAGTATGTGCAGGCCCGAGGCAGAAGTAAGTATGGCAGGATCAGGGGACAGCAGGGTTCGCACAGGGGCAAAGGGATAGAACAAACTCAGGCATTTGTGATGCCTGGTTAGATTTGCCTTGTGGTCCCCTCCAAAATGTTGCCACCTAGCCAAGTGGAAACTGGTATCCTTTGCCTGTCTGGGGACTCTTTTATCCCTTGTCTGCCTACATGCAGGCCTGGGCAGTGGAGCCTGTGAATAATTGCCCTTATTCTCTGCCAAGTATCCAATTAAGAGATTGCATACCTGGCATTTCTGTGGTGCTGGCCCCAGGAGTGTGTCCTGAGTGTGTATCAGCTGGACTCAAGAGGCCCATGGGTGTGCAATGTCCGGTGACAACAGACTGCTGCTTCCTAGACGTCTCTCTTTCGTTCCATGTAGACATAAGGACTGGAAATTCAGAGAGGGATTTATTCATCCTGGTACACAGAATATTGGACTGGAAGAGCCCAGAGAAACTGTTCAGGGCTTAGCCCAACTTCACTTCTGACTTTGATTGCAGGAAATGCTGCAGAACTTTCCAGATACGTGGTTGCAGCTTCTGCTTGCCCACCTCCAATGTGGGGAGCTCACTACCTCTCACAGTGGCCCTTACTTCTGTGAAAAGCTTTATCAATTTGCATGTTTGCCCTAATGTTGAGTTATGTACCAATGCTTCTTTCTCCTGTACTGATTTTTGTTTCCTTTCTGTGTATGGCATAGTTATAGGGATGGATAACAGGATTGTAATAGCTCCTGATAAAGCCTAAAATCTAGGAAGGGGCATGTGTAAATAAGAAATGCAATGGAGAGAACTGAGAGTAGAAGGGAGTGGGGGAAATTCTGGCTGAGAATGGAGCCGTACTTGCTCAGGCTTCACACTGGGCACTCATCTTCAGGGGTCTCTCTGAGGCATGGCCCAAAGGGAACAGACCACTCAAGTCCTGGAACAGGAGAGAAGGCGTGCTGGAAATGGCTCTTAGGTGTGCCCTACATAACGCCTACTCTCTCGCTTTCATTTTCTGGAGCCAATGAACAAGTATACTCTCTCTTATCCATGACAGCTCTTCACGTTGTCCTTCCATGAGGTGAATAAGACATAACTCCTATTCACAAGGAGATCACAACCTAGTGGAGAAGAAAGATCAAGAAGGAAAGGTATACTAAGAATACTGTGACCTGGGATGGGGTGCAGGTAATGAACAAGAGAAGGAAGACAGAGGCCCCTGATCCATTCTGAGGGTTGTGTCTTCCTAGCTTTCTATCTCCATCTAGACTCTTCTCCTGTAGTTTGACGATAAGATCAGTGGTCATTTTTATCTTTTCTAATTCTAGCTACTCTCTGACAGGAGCACTGTTCTGAATACTCACCACATGCTAGGTCCTGCGCTAAGTGCTTTTCATAGATTAACAACCCCTCAAGGAAGAGATTGCTCTCATCCTCCCTTTATGACTGAAGACACTGAAGAGAGAGAGAGGTAAAGTAACCTGCTCCAGGTCACACAGCTGGAAACTGGTGGAGCCAGAATTTGGCTCTCAGCTACTTGACAACACAGTCTACATTCCTACCCCCCCCTCGCCCCCGCATACTGTATGATCACTGCACTCTGAATACCTGACAGATAATGCCATGATAGGTTTCTCCTAACAAATTAGGGTTGGTGGGGAAAGGTTAATCAGAAAGAGGTGAGCCATAAAAATAAACAGATTGGGCTAAGTTGTGAAAAGCCTTGTATTTTCATAGATTCCACCGGACTCAATTCTACAGGCATTAGGGAAGCAGCACCGAGGTGTGGTGAAGAGAGCAGATTTGCATTTAAGGACTATGTTTCTGAAGGTGTTGTGGAGGAATTGACTGCTTGGAGGAAAAAGGAGGCATAGAGACCGCTGGGAGACTGCTTGGCTTTCTAGGTGAGAGGTAAGTGTGCAACGGAAGACAAACAACACCTCTGGGCACTAACCACGTATCAGGCATGGTGCTAGCGCTCTGCCTAATAATTAGTTTTGGTCTTTACGACAGTGTTGTGAGGTACGAATTGCAGCAGTGTTTCTCAGCTTTGACTGTCTCTATAATTACCTGGTGAGCTATAAAACAGTGGTTCTCCAAGTGTGGTCCCCAGACTAGCAGCATCAGCATCCTGGGGACTTGTTTAAAACCTACTGAATCAGAAATCCTGAGGGTGGGGCCCGGTGATCTCTGGTTGAACAAATCCTTCAGGTGTCCCTGATATGAGCTCACGAGTGAGAACCGCTGGGCTGAGGTTAGGTATCTAGTCTCACCTGGAGATTAGGGCACACTGTTCCACCCCCTCTCCCAAAGTGAGTGGCTGGTCTGAAGTTATAAATGCATCCACCGAGTACCAGGGCCCCAGAGTAGAGTTGCTGGAAGGAACACTTCAATCAGGAATTTATTAAGTGCTGTGTGTCTTCAGTGCCTTGCTATGTGTTCTCAGGTATTTGAAGGTCAGGCCCAGAGCCCACCTTCAAGGAATTAAAAATATTTTACTTATTCATCTATTCATTCCACACCCATTTCTTGCGCACTTATCATGGGTCAGGCACTGTGTTGAATGTGGTAAATACAATACACCGTGAACTGTGAACATGCCAGATAGGGTTGCTGCTCTCAGCGTCTTAATCCTAGGTGGAGAAAATAGAAAGTCAGCAAGTGAACACATACATAGATTAAAAACAGTGATATATACTATGAAGCAGATGGAACAGGGTCAAATATCAGAGAAAGAGAGAGAGGTGGGAGGCAGGAGTGTCCTTCTCGGAGAAAGAGAAAGTTGAGTTGAGTCCTGGATTACAAGACAAACATGCAAACATCTGAGAAAGGACATTCCAGACAGAGGGAGAGAGGCTTATGCAAAGGCACTGAGGGGTGGGTGAGAGCTTGGTGAGCCTCAGGAAGAGGCAGGAGGTCAGTGAGGCTGGGTTGTGGTGACCAAGGGAGAAGGTAGTGGGAGGCAGGGTTGGAACACAGAGTGGGCCAGTCCAGCAGGTGGGCTCCGGTGGTCCAGGTGAGCAGCGAGGGACTTCAGAAGTCAGTCCCTGACAAAGTATAGCAAGTATACACAGGACCCAGAGGCTATCCCCAGGCTGTGTGATCCCAGCACCTGGAAGTCATGGGATCCATTGTTGGTTCCTGTGAATTCCTTCAATCCAAGCTCAACCTCCAGGAAACCCAGTTATGTGTCTTTTTTTTTTTTCCTTTCTCTTCCTCTCTTTAAGGAAGATAAACTAGGGAAATATTCTCTTCTAGAAGAGATGACTGGAAGCCTGTTGAAGTCTTTATAAAGGGCACGCTCTGAGAAACTCCAATGTTAGGGATGAGTCATCTAGTGCCCAAGTCCAGCATTCAAATTTTATAGATAAAATTGGGGCCCAGGGAGCTGAAGGAGCTTGCTGGAGTAACTGGGAGATTGCTAACCCTGATTTTAGGTGATTGTTGTTTTTCAATTTTTTTTAGAGACAGGGTATCACTATATTGCGCAGACTGGGAATGCAATGGCTGTTCACAGACACAATCATTGTGTGCAATGGCTGGAAATCCTGGGCTCAAGCAATCCTCCTGCCTCAGCTACCCAGAGAGCTGGGACTACGGTACATGTCACCATGCCCAGCTGACTACATTACAGGTTTGATATCCTTTTCTTTATCTTCATGTGTTGGACATTGAGCTACTGATTCTCAGTTCCAAACCCTTACTTTTCTACTTTGCTCTATGATGCTGGGGCTGGGGCTCTGCAAACCACATTTCTTTCTGCTTTCTCTGGGTTCAATTTCTTTGATGGAGATACGAGAGAGGAAGAAAGCCTTGCACATCTCTGCTTCCTGTGTCCAAGCGTGACCCCGGCAGTGACGGTGGGCTCCAGGAGTCCCCTTGGTTTCAGATTTCAGGTGTTTCATACTTCTGCCTCATTGTGCCCCCAGATGGAGGCCCCAAAGTACTCACTAACTGGAGCCCCTTCCTCAGATGTACGCATCCTAGCTCTATAGGGGCCTTTCCTTGGAAATTCTAAATTCTAATAGTCTCAATCTTGTTTCCTGTTTCCCAGCTCTTGGGTTGGTAGTTTTTTTTGACAGTTGCTACTCTTGTATTCCTCAGTGCTGCCCCCCACCTCCTTTTTTCTTCCCAGTCCATGGCTATTGAGTCTTCCTATCAAAGTCTCTCTGCTAAAATAACTGGTGGAGTTCTGTCTCCTGATGAGACCCTGACTGACACACTGTTTCTTTCTTTCAAATATGGTTTAAAAAGCTCCTTTGCATCCCTTTTACTTCTCTGGTTCTCATTCTCTTCTTGTGAAAAAGGGTAGCTTTGGCCATGTTTCCAAGGTCCCTCAAGTTGCAAGTGGTGAAGCTGGAATGACTCCAGGTCCCCTGACTCCAAAGGTGCTACTTGCTTTTCTAAAGTTTAACTGCTTGTCCTGATACAAGGGGAAAAAATCCAAGACTCCCACCTTGACTCAAAAATTGAGGTTCTTTTAGAAACAGTCAGTCCGTCAAAGAGGTTGCACTAGCTTGCATTCCGGCAGCAGTGTAGAAGCATTCCTTTTTCTCTGCATCCTCACCAGCATCTGTTGTTGTTTGTTTTATTAATGATAGCCATTCTTACTGGGATTAGATGGTAACTCAGTGTGGTTTTGATATGCATTTATCTGATGATATATGAAACTGAGCACTTTTTCATGTGTCTGTTGGCTGCCTGTATATCTTCTTTTGAGACGTGTCTATTCATGTCTTTTACCCACTTTTTATTTTTTTTTTTTATTTTTTTTTATTTTTTTGAGTTGGAGTCTCACTCTGTCGCCCAGACTGGAGTGCAGTGGCCGCTCCCGGCCACCGCAGCCTCGACCTGCTGGGCTCCGGCGATCCTTCCGCCTCAGCCTTCCGAGTAGCCGGAATTACAGGC
>CAUYQG010044789.1:0-17703 GCA_963574415.1 Tarsius wallacei | reverse complement strand
TACCATGCTTTGATGGAAACATTTTACTCATTGATGAAATTTTTTTTTTTTTTTTGAGTTGGAGTCTCACTCTGTCACCCAGACTGGAGTGCAGTGGCCGCTCCCGGCCACTGCAGCCTCAACCTGCTGGGCTCCAGCGATCCTTCCGCCTCAGCCTTCCAAGTAGCTGAAACTACAGGCGAGCGCTACCACGCCTGGCTGATTTTTGATTTATTGTAGAGATGAGGTCTCGCCAAGTTGCCCAGGCGGGTCTCGATCCCGCAGGCTCAGGCAATCCACTCACCTCGGTCTCCCAAAGCGCTGGGATTACAGGCTGAGCCACCGAGCCCAGCCAATTGATGACATTTTAAACTCTGGGAAATCCTGTCTGAGTTATTGAGCACTGAATAAAGAGAGCTCTTCTAGTGGGATATACTGCTGGGGTGTGTGTGTGTGGGGGGCACACAACATCAATAAGGGTACCTGATCTCAAACCAGGCAGAGTGGGGACCAAAGAGAGGTGCAAATTTTTACCTGTACAATGTCCACTTGTATACCTAATCCTAAATTGTCATCTTTAAAATCATATATATATATTATTTTTGGTCCTACACCTTCAGGGTACAGAATCAACATGGAGGCTGTTCACAGTTCTTCTCTTCTGCATGGCCCTTGAGCAACTGGGTTGTTATTTGGTCCACTGTATTTTTTACTTGTGTTTTGAGTCTCTTTAATATGTATGCAATATGACCAAATAATTCTTAATCCTATAGATGCTAAAGAAAACTCAAAACTTCGTCTGAGCACATGGAGTACTGGGTAAAGGGAAAGAAGAGGCATGGAAACTATAGAACATGTTTGGAAAACATTCAAAAGGGAGGGGAGAAAGATTAAGAATTTCTTCTGGTTGGGCGTAGTGGCTTAGGCCTATAATTCCAGCACATTGAGAGGTCACGGTGAAGGGATTGCCTGAGCCCATAGGTTCAAGAACAGCCTGGGCAACTTGGCGAGACCACATCTCTACAATAAATCAAAAAATTAGCCAGACATGGTAGCACAGTTCCGGCTACTTGGAAGGCTGAGGTGGAAGGCTCACCTGAGCCCCACAGGTCGACGCTGGTGTGGCCATGAGCATGCCACTGCACTCCAGCCTGAGTGATGGAGTGAGACTCCAACTCCAAAAATAATAATAATAATTTCTTCCACGGTATTCAGTGGTATTGCCCATAGACCATGTACCCACAGCTAACGAGCTCAATATATATTCCTCTGTGTGTGTGTCTATAGGTGAATGTCACTTTCAATATATATATGCTACATGTGTATAAAGGTTGAATATTTCTTATCCAAGATGCTTGGGACCTGAAGTGTTTTGGATTTGGGGTTTTTTGTTTTGTTTTGTTTTGTTTTAATATTTGCATTACTGGTTAAGCATCCCAAATCTAAAAATCCAAAATCCGAAATGCAATGAGCATTTCCTGTGTGCTTCATGTCAACGCGTAAAGAGTTTAGATTTTGGAGCATTTCGAATTTTGGATTTTTAGATTTCAGATGCACAACCTGCACATTTTTGAAAGCCAGACTGTCAATCCAATATTTTTGGTGCTGTGACTTTTAGTGGTGATGGACGTATTACCAAGCCTCTAACTGATTGAACCCTAAGGCTCTGGACAGACTGTTTTGATAGCTTAAGTTTATAAATCACTAGGAGCTAATAAACATTTAGTTGGCTATCGACATTCTAAAATAAAATTAAAGAAATAAATTCATATTTGTCAACTTGTGTGGGTCTTGTCTAATCCTTGTTTTCCTATGATATACACAGACTTTAAATCTCACACATTCCCAAAGGAGTTCAAATTTAGTACTTGCCCATTAAAAAGGAAAAAAAAAAAAAACTACAGAATGCTCAAATGGATACTGGGATAATAGATGCATCTTAGGATAGTTCTGCTTTATCATTAAAACCCTGGTAATAATATGGGAGAAAATAAATCGTAACAAATAATATCTTATTTGTTTCAAGCTGTAGAATAGGTTTGTGATTAGAAAAGTTTTTTTTTATTTTTTTGCTTTTCGTTTTTAGTTGGAGTCTCACTCCGTCACCCAGGCTGGAGCGCAGTGGCATGCTCACAGTCACCCCAGCGTCAACCTGCTGGGCTCAGGCAATCCTTCCGCCTCAGCCTTCCAAGTAGCTGGAACTACAGGAGTGTGATTTATTGTAGAGATGAAGTCTCACCAAGTCGCCCAGGCTGGTCTCGAACCCCTGGGCTCAGGCAATCCTCTTGCCTTGGCCTCCCAAAGTGCTGGGATTACAGGTTTGAGTCACTATGCCTGGCCTAGAGAAACTTTTAGTCCTAAATTATGTGATGTACTAATTTTTGAAAATTATAACAATCTTTAAAGTCTTCTGCATTCACACAATTTTTAAAGAGACACAATTGCCATAAGGAAAATCACAATGCAAATCCCCAGTTTTGTAAATACCCAGTAATGTTTTGGGTAATGATAGAAATATGTCAGGTTATTTACCCCTACATTCAATGGCCGCAGAGAACCAGTCCTTTTGCAATGTAAGACCTATTTATTGTTTTTTTCTTTTCTTTAACCTTTTTTCCTTCTCTTTCAATCAGAATGCCATTTCTTTTGGGCAGCCTTACCTAACTCTTCCAAGTAGATTTTGAAATTCTCTGTGTTTTCTCTGGCTTGGTTCATATCTCTATCCTAGCAAGACAGTACTGTATTTTCAGGTGACGTTTCTGTTGTATTTATCTTAACTATAAATTACCTGAGTTCTCATTTTATCTCTGTATTCCAAATAGTTTTTAAAACTTATTTGTATAAATTTGAGGGGTATAAGCACAGTTTTGTCACATGGATATATTGCATAGTGGTCAAGTCTGGGCTTTCAGTGTAACCGTCATGTCCTGACTTATAATACATATCCAGCAAATACTTGATAAACAGTTCCTGACCTTTAAAGAGCTGGGTGAGCAGGTCACCAGCCTTGTTATAATTGTATGTAAAGTAAAATCACATTAGCATATTAGCTGACCAAGGATATGAGGGATTATTTTATGAAGGCCTTTTGACTTCTTGCTTTTTTTGTGGTTCCTTCCAAGCTTTGGGGCTATTTAGGAAAACAGAGTTGGTTATATTAGTTAGTATAGTAGTCTACATAACTTTCTTTTCACATTTGCCATGGCATGTGTCTGGAAAATAAGATTTCACAGTCGACTTCCTGTTCTTGTAGGATCGGAATCCTACAAGAAATTTCACAGTTGAAAGGAATCTTTAGAGCAAGGTAGGCATTCAAAGGAAGCCTCTGTTCTTATGGAAAATACATATGCAAAACTTAACGGCCTAGTTCCTGTTTCAGATCATGAACAGCCTAAGATCAGTGATTTTTCCATTTGTCTTTATACAGACTTCAGGGGGAAAAATAGTGAACAAGTGAACATTTAATATGTTCACATTTTAAGATCATAAATGTATTAGGTATCCAGTTTCAATACAAGTTTAGTTTTTCTTATTTCAAGGGATGCGTACAGCGTCTGGTATATTTTAAGTACAGTCTTGGACCTAGAACAACATGTCATCGCTTCAGAATTACCCTGCAGGGGTAATGTCAATAAACATTACTTGAGATGGATGTTTGCCATAGACCTTTGTAAGACTAGTTATTTGTCTGGAGAGGAGCAACCCTTTTGTATGTGTGTGTGAATTTGAACTCAACTCTGGATTATTTACAAACATCTTAAGCAAAGTCTGCAAAAACAGTCACTACAGTCACTCTGGAAAGAAAAGCAAGAAACCACAACTGTAGCAGAGAGGAAACTACCTCTCCTTTAACTGACATCTTGGAGGAAGAAATGCCACAGATCTCAAATCTGATTTTCATTAACAAATGAGTAAACAAAAAACAGTAAAAACCAACCAAAAGTCTCTCGCAGCCAAGGCAGCGATTTGAGGACCCAAAAGTTATTCTAAAGGAAAAGCTTTGTAAAATAGATGGCAATTTTCTGACATTTGATTGTTTGAGTAAGTGAGGAACACATATGTTTCAATTTTTGCTTGTCTATTTTATTTTATTTTTTGAGTTGGAGTCTCACTGTGTCACCCAGCCTGGAGTGCAGTAGCACGCTCACGGCCATCACAGCCTTGACCTGCTGGGCTCAGGTGATCCTTCTGCCTGAGCCACTGAACCTGGCTGCTTGTCTATTTTAATAGACAGTCTGTGTATAAATAAGCTGTGGTCTTTTAACTCAATTTGTTTCCCATTAATAACAAGTAAGGTGAAGAAAAATCTGGGTATTGATCATTAAAGAAAAAAAATCCCTCATTAAAAACATTCCGACCGGGCTTGGTGGCTCAGCCTGTAATCCCAGCACTTTGGGATGCCAAGGTGAGAAGATTGCCTGAGCCCACGGGTTTGAGACCAGCCCAGGTAACTTGGCGAGACCTCATCTCTACAATAAATCAACAATTAGCCGGGTGTGGTAACGCACACCTATAGTTCTGGCTACTCGGAAGGCTGAGGCAGAAGTATTGCCAGAGCCCAGCAGGTAGATGCTGGGGTGGCCGTGAGTGAGCCACTGTACTCCAGCTGGGGCAACAGAGTGAGACTCTGATTCAAAAACAAAACAAAACAAAACAACATTCCATCTTGACTGCAGTGAGTTTTAAAGATCTATTAATTCACATCTCAACAATAGCTTTTCTGTTAAACTCCTTTATATATATTACAGACACACACAAATATATATATATATACACACACACATATATATATATACTTTTAGAGACAAGGTCTTGCTCTGTCTCTCAGGCTGGAGTGCAGTGGTACAATCATAGTTCACTGCAGTCTGGAACTCTTGGACTCAAGCGATCCTCCCACCTCAGCCTCCTAAGTAGCTGGTACTACAGGCATGTGCCACCGCGCCCACCTAATTTTTAAATATTTTTTATAGAGACAGGCTCTTGCCACATTGCAGAAGCTGGTCTCGAACTCCTGACCTCAAGCGATCCTCCTGCCTTAGCCTTCCAAAATGCAAGATTATAGGCACGAGCCACCGTATCCAGCCTATTTTTTAAATCTATAAGACATTCAGGTGATTTTTATCCCTTTAAACAAATCTTATGTAAAGTATGATATTATAGGACCACAATGTTAATTTCTTTTTTTTTTTTTTTGAGTTTGAGTCTCAATATGTCACATAGGCTGGAGAGCACTGGCACACTCACAGCCATCGCAGCCTCGACCTGCTGGGCTCAGGCGATCCTTCTGCCTCAGCCTTCCAAGTAGCTGGAACCACAGGCGTGCGCTACCACCCTTGGCTTATTTTTTTATTAATTGTAGAGATGAGGTCTCACCAAGTTGTCCAGGCTGGTCTCGAACCTGTGGGCTCAGGCAATCCTCTTATCTCAGCCTCTCAAAGTGCTGGAATTATAGGCAAGAGCCACTGCACTTGGCCTACAGTGTTAATTTCTTAGTTGTGATAATTATACCACAGATATGTAAGATGTTAACTTTGAGAAAACTGGGTAAAGGATATATAGTAGTCATGCATATAAATTTTACAACTCTTCTTTAAATTTGAAATTATTTGAAAACCAAAAGTTAAATCAATATAAAAGGATTGGCTGTTTGGAGCTAGAAGGGACCTGGCTTTTTACAAACAGAAGGGCTTCACAATTAGCTCAAAGTCACATAGTGATGTTGGGGCTCAGAAACTGAAATTCCAATATATAGCACCCTGGTATGTGGTTTATTTTAAATTAAAGACCCTTAAGAATCCTGCAGAGAGGCTGGAAGAAGCCGTTCTCTAAAGTTCCCTTAGCTGCCTGAAGTCTGGACCTGCCAAAGAAGAAAACTACGACCGCTGATCCCTTCTGTGAGTTTTCATTAACTGAACTCATATCGCAGGAGGAAAGACTGAAGTCTGTCAACGCACCTGGACAGAATTTTGTCACAAACCACTGTCTTCTGTTTCGGTCCCATTCAGTATTTCAAAGAGAAGCATTTACCTGCCATTGTCTGCTCTGCAGGCCCAGCAGACTTTGCCCCAGATCACTATATGTTGCCCAAGTCCATTCATTTTGTCCTAAAAATCAGTGACTATACCCCAAATTATTTCATATCCCCCATCTCCTCTCCTCTATGAAGAAGGGTTTATAAGCATCTGTATCCCAGTGAGCTACAAAGTAATCATTCTCCTATGACGCCCCCCGCCCCATGCTATACATGTTAGAATAAAATTTGCATCCCTTTTCTGCTACTACCAATCCGTTTGTTACCAGTTGATTTTTGGCAAACCTTCAGAGGGTGAAGGGGAAGTTATCCCTTGGTCTCTACAGAGGGCTCTCAGGAAAGCCTGACTCCTAGCTTGGTGTTATTTTCCCTCCCTTGTGCTACCACTGAGGAGTGAACCACCTCAGCTTCACCAGAACAGTTTGCTCATCTCCATCTGCTGGTACAATTCCAGGAACATCATTTAAATTACTTTCTTTTTTATTTTTCTTTCATTTGAATCGGGGCCTCACTCTGTTGCCCAGACTGGAGTGCAGTCTATCACAGCCTATCACAGCCTCGACCTACTGGACTCAGGCGATCCTTCTGCCTCAACTTTCCAAGTAATTGGGACTACAGGTGCTCTGGACTCTGGCAGTCCTCTCACTTCGACCTTCCTAAGTGCTGGGACTACAGGCATGAGCCACCACGCTTGGCTAATTTTTTGATTTCTTGTAGAGATGAGGTCTTGCCATGTTGCCCAGGCTGGTCTCGACCTCTTGGACTTAGGCAATCCTCTCACCTCAGCCTCCCTAAGTGCTGGGATTATAAGTGTAAACCACCGCATCTGGCACTTTCTTAAATCTAGAAGACACACCAGTGTAAATGTGGCTAACTAAGACTGGCCCAATGCTAAAGTCAGAAGAGTTTAGTCACCATGTTCATTAACTATTCACTCAATGGCCAAGGTCAATACAAAGAGTTAGCATACAGTAAAATGAGGCTCCGTTAAATGACAAATGTGAAACATTCACAGGCACACTGGTCTGGGCTAATCTATCAACCATAACTGGTTATCATTTCAATTAGAGACTCTCTTACAAAGTGACATTTTAAATTTTTTTCAGAAAGATGAAGGGGCTGAATGATGACATTCTAGGTCCCTGACTCAGTCTAAGCTATCGCAATTTGAACAGAGGCAAACCAAAGAACAGTTTTAGAATTATACATGAAAATACTTTTATGTCCAGGTGTGGTGGTTCAAGCCTGTAATCCCAGCACTTTGGGAGGCTGAGGTGAGAGGACTGCCTGAACCCAGGGGTTCGAGACTAGCCTTGGCAACTTGGTGAGACCTCATCAATAAATCAAAAAATTAGCCAGGCGTGATAGCACCAGCCTGTAGTTCCAGCTACTTGGAAGGCTGAGGCGGAAGGATCGCCTGAGCCCAGCACGCCGAAGCTGCTGTGGCTGTGAGCATGCCATTGCATTCTAGCCTGGGAGACAGAGTGAGACTCTGACTTAAAAAAAAGAAAATACTTTTATGCTTCCTACAAGAAAATTTTATTTCTAGCCTCTGTGGAATATGTCTATAACTTTAGATTAAGCAAAGAAAATGCAGTAACTACCCAAGATCTTTATTTATTTTATTGTACTAGACTTAGGAGATTTACTTGCACATTTTGGAGATTTAAATTGTTTTAAGACAAGTTTCAGGGTTTCTCATAGTTTGTGTAGAGACACTAATTATGTCTACAGCACTGATGAGCAAATACTCTGTCCCAGTTTCTTTCAGTTATGGATACCTAAGGCAGGCTAATGCATGAAGAGTTGTGTTTTTGTTCGGTTTGGGTAGGGTTCATTTTTAACCAGAAAATGTATCTTACCGCTTAAACCCAAATTATCCTAAATCCTTTTCTCTCATATTTCCAAGTCTTCTAGGTAATGAAGAGCTCGTCCCATAAGAAAAAAAAAATCTGTATTATATTTAGAGTTCAATTTATTTGAGACAGCACCTTTCTTGGGCTGATCAACACTAATTGCTGACTAGTTCTGTAAGAAAGCTGCTTCTATGGAAGACTGTGAAAAGAAAAAAAGACAGGCCACCCATCAGATTGTCTTGAAAGAGCTTTTACATTAGACACATGAGGGTTCATTGCAGTATCAGGCAATAGCTCTCTCTCATAGAGTCCTAAAATGCAGCTTTTTATCAGATGCATTTGCTCAAAAGATTCCAGCTTCAGTGCCTTATAAGAAACATAGGATCTAGTTGACAGAGAATCAGGTAAATTCTGGCATGTGAAAGCTCTACCGAAAACAGTTATGCTAGTAAGAAATAAAGTCTGTCGTGAGGTGTATAATCTTAAAAATACAGTCCACTGCACGTAAGATGTTGCTATGAAAAGGTTCTCATTCCCCACCAATTAGCCTCTTCCTTTGGCCCGATTTATTTCCCTACATTCACAAAGAGTTACAGGCTTTGCAAAAAGTGCTATAGGTTTTGTAATGAGATGATATATTCTCCACTAACTGAGAATGTGCTTCTGCTAAGGAAACACAAGCTTCAACATGGCTCCAGTCTTTATTTATTTATTTATTTATTTATTTATTTATTTATTTAGCAAGGCTCAGATCTTGAGACAGCATTATGCAGGAGTAGACATAACTTGCTCAAGGCAAACACACTGGCCTATGGTGGATATCCATGATGAAATAGTTATTCAGGAAAATTTATGGTCATTGGGGGCTTTATGATTGGTTTTAGGTAAAAGAACTATTAGATACGAAGAAAGCCAGTATTCACTAGACAACTTCACAGTTATAATTATATAGTAGAAAGAGCAATTATATTTGAATTGACATGCCATTTTTAATGTATTTCTCTTGGGAGACTGGTAGATGGTCACTTGGTAGCTGCACTGGTTTTCAGGTCAAATCTCTATCTATGTCTGTCTGTCTGCCTGGCTATTTGTCATTTATCGTTCTTTGTTCTTTGTTTTCCCTAGTTGTTGGTGGTGAGTATATAGCATCTCAGTCACCCTCTGCTACAGCAGCACACTTATGAATATTTGCGGATTAACACCAACACATGGAACATCCATAGAAGGTTTTTCTGGCACCATACCACCTCAAGTAATGGAGAGCTTGTTACCCAGAAAAACATCTTTTTTTTTTTTTTTTTTTTAGTAAGAGTCTGACACTGTCTCCCAGGTTAGAGTGCAGTGGCACACTCACAGCTACCCCAGCGTTGACCTGCTGGGCTCCAGTGATCCTTCCGCCTCAGCCTTCCAAGTAGTTGGAACTACAGGCATGTGCTACCATACCCGGCTAATTTTTTTGATATGTTGTAGAGACGAGGTCTCACCAAGTTGCCCAGGCTGGTCTCGAACCGCTGGGCTCAGGCAATCCTCTCGCCTTGGCTTCCCAACATGCTGGGATTATAGGCTTAAGCACCGTGCCCGGGCAAACATCTGTATTGTAGTTAGACTTCAGTGTCTTTTAGTTACACTTTTCTTTGGGCAGATCAGTACCAATTACTGGTTCTGTACTAGTTCTGTAACTGGATAGGCTTTTGGCACCACAAAATACAGCAGGAGACAAGCATTGCAGATGAATGAGTCTAAATCTCACAAAACGGGCAACCTCATAACCCAGACCCTCAGTTTTCCTTAAGTTCTCAGAAACAAACAAAAAAAGTTCTTTTGGTTGTAGCTTATCTTCTGGTTCTAACGTCTCCCAAATTATATATTTACATTGTGACACTTTTATTATTAATCAAGATGAATCACTGGCAAGTTGCAGAGAAAAAGACAATAGTCGCGAATCAATGCAAACCAAAGTCAGTTTACCTTAGTTCCTTGAAGGGATCTGCCCTGACATTAGGTGTTTCTATAGATTTAGGGAACACCGTGCCCTCCGCTCCTGTAAACAAAAGAGAAAAGGGAACAGAGGTTGGAGATGTTGGAGGAATCACCTGGAGACACAAACAGCACACTGTCTGGAGCTAAATTCAGTGAATCTGTAACCAATACCCATTTTTCCACTGGCTTTAGAGCCCCATGGTAGAAGAGCATTGGATCAACTCATGCAAACAGCCTTTGTAAAACAAGGAAGTTCTCATTTGTGGTGAGATCAGAGCAAGGCCATGAGGCAAATTCTGTCTTGATTTCAGAAAGAAAAGGATGCCTAGAAATGGTAAGGTCTGACTCCTGTCTCAAAAGCTATTCCCAGTCACGCAACTGGAAACATTTCGAAAAGCAGGAGCTAAAGCCCTCTTATTACAGGACAGGGCACAGATCACATGACACCTATGATATGTAAGCAGTGGGTTAGATGGTAGAAGGCACAGTTAAGTGTTCTCAGTAAATAAAGTCCTCCCCCCGTTATCCTGAAAAGTTAAGCAAAACAATACTATGAGAGACCATCTGAAGTTCAGCACTTTTACACTTTGAGTATTAACATTGATCCCAAACCCAATATAGACATTTAGTTCTCGACTGTGCTATAAGCTTTTATCTTTACAACCTGTCAACACCAGCTGAACCTTTCCAGCCATAAAGATAGCGATTATCTGATTTGTCTGCTCCCAAAGTGTTTTCAAATCATTTAAGCCTCAGTTTATCACAGACAATTGCACTGGATATTACTTTTTCAATTAAACTTAGCTGAGGCAGTATCCTGTACTTTGAAGTAAAGGTGCTTCTTTTTACACACTTGGTATACTTCCTTGGTGCTACAAAAAAGGGAGAATAATATCTTGCTTCCAAGTATGAATTTCTAGAATCTTCTCGCATTGCTATAATGTCTAGACATCCTCTATTAATCATTATTCCAAATCTAGATTTATACTAGCATAACAATAAGTATAGGAAAATGATTTGTTTTCTTTACTTTTGTGGCAACTATAGAAACGTTTGGTCTTTTTAATATGAATAACAAACTATTGCAAGTCAAATCAGAAAATGCCTCTACTTAACATTATATAAGGTCATCAAGTAAATATCTTGATGAATAATAACTTATTCTAAATTAACATTTAGAGTGACTACTATATACTAGATACCCTTACATACATTTCATTGGCACTAGCTCATTTATTTCCTACAAAAATCCCATAAAACTGACAGCTTGCAGTAGGCATAGAGACATTAACAGTGGGGCCATTTAAGATCTTTCTCAGCTCATAAACACTCTTATTTTCAAGACCTCAAACCTCATTATTTTGCATTATTCCAAATATATCAAAATACACATACTAAAAAATTTACAACTTTTTTGAAGTAAATTTCATATGTATGTCCAGAGTTTCATTTTCCATAACTTATTAATTATGCCCTTGAGGTTTATACTTTATTGTATTATGGGAAACTGAATAAGAACTGGTTGGATTATAGACTATAATGTAGATTCTGTTAAACATGTGTTATATTTGGTTGTGCAGAATGCACGATCCATATCCTCAACATTTTTGTGATCCTTTGAGGAGTACACGGGTCACAGGCTGTAGAGGCAGCTAAGGGTAAAACAGCCCTAGAGAAGTCACTGGACACTGAGAGACAGTGGAATGTGGCCACCAGCTTTCTGAGACCCAAGAACCCACCCCAGCTCCTTTGCAGTACCATCTCCAACCTGTTCTGGAACAACTCCCAGCTATCACTACTGCATTGAACAGAGACTTCCGCTCTCAAAGATACTTAATTCTTGGCCATTTGAATCTTATTTTAAAACTACGATGAAAAAGCCATATGTTACTCCACGATGGCGATACATTCTGAAAAATGCATCATTAGGCAATTTCTTTGTTGTATGAGCATCATGTACTCACCCAAAACTAGATAGTAGAGTCTACTGTATACCTAGGCTACACGATACAGCCTATTACTCCAAGGCTAGAAATCTGTGCATGTTACCATACAAAATACTGTAGGCAACTGTAACACAATGGGAAGTATTTGTGTATCTAAACATAGAAAAGGCAATGCACCGTGCTACAACATTACCACAGCCATGATATCACTAGGCAATAAGAATTTTTAGCTCCATTATAATCTTAGGGGACCACCCTTGTACATGCAGATGATCACTGACTGAAACGTTATGTGGTGCATGACTGTATGTACCTCAATAAGGAAGGGAAAGTTGTTTCTTTTTTATTACATTGTCTATACCCTTTAGTTCCAGCTCAAATCTCTCCTCTCTTCTCTTCTTCTTTTCAAGAATTCTATGAGAACTGCAATAGAAAGAGCATCACCTCTGTTCAAATCGGTCTTCATTGTCTGACTTACCCATATGGTAATTAGTACTGCCATGGATCATTTTTATTATTTGAACTGTTATTATAACACTGTGAAGCTTAATGTTTCACCCACTCTTACCATCATTTTATGAGGCCTCTGAAGCCCAAGAATATCTATTTCACAACTTTTGATTATGTATAATATGTGCACACAGTAGGATATATGTGACATTTATTCAGAACAATCATCCAAAAATGAGGAATGACATTTTCTCATGTCAAATGAGCCTAAAAAGACTGGGTCAGCTTCTTTATTCCATCCAAACACCATGCCAGGTCTGTTTCTTTGTCAGATATAATGATGAATATTCATCTGCTACTTTATTTCTACCTGGCTGTACAAGGCTCAAGAAGGAACTCTAGCAGGTCCTGATATAACGTTGCTTCATTCAACGTCATTTCATTGTCACACTGATAAGGAAAAAGAAATCAATTCCTGGCCTGGGCCACCATCTGCAAGGAGTTTACACATTCTCCCCGTATCTGTGTAGATATTCTCCTAAAAGTCCAGTTTCCTCCACATCCTGAAGATGTGCCCATTAGGTGAACTGATAATCTATGTCTACGTGGTCACAGTCCAAGTGAGTGTGTGTGAGTGTGTGTGTGTGATGAGATGATGTCCTGGCCAGGGCTGGTTCCTGCCCTGCATTCTGAGCTGCCATAATAGGCTCTGCCACCCTGAGCTGGAACAAATGGGTGGGAAAATGAATGAAAAAAATGAATGCAAATGGATTTGAATAAAAATTTTTAAAGTCTATGATAATTTTTGTAGCATCAAAGAAGTATACCAAGCATGTAAAAAGAAATGCCGTAAGAAGTGATATGGCCCAAAAGTTCTCAGTGAGCCATCACAGTGGTGACTGTGTTTTAACTGCATGGTGGCAGGAGGTACTCCAGGCAATTTTCACTTTGCAAACATTTAGTCCTTGATTTAACTCGCAACCACCATCTTGCACTGATTCACCAAAAATTGGATAAACAATTATCTTACTTATTTGTATTAATCTTTCTTGAATCTATGTATAGCTCACGTTCATTTCAACATTTAATATTAGAAGTGTTTGGAGTCTTTATTTAGAAATGTAGTGGTATTTTGGGGACTAGAAATATGCCAAAGGAACTTAACTTTTGTTTATATCAATTAGTCTATGGTAAAATTAGTTTCATTATACCTTGCTTGGTTTAAAGTTGCAGTTTCCAAGAACCTTTTGGTGAGGTTAAGAGAGGACCTAATGAACTCTCTTGAAGCTGGTGGCTCTCAGTCTCTGCCACCCTTCTAATCGACTCCAAGACAAAAAAGTTTTAATATAGTCATCCAGAACATGACGGGTGCTCACTGCATGTCTGTGGAGAGAACATTGTCTCCACTGAGCATCTGAGCTCAGGTCCTCGGCTTCCTCTGACCTGTAATCAGGCTTGCTATCCTCTTTGCTAAGAGGGTGTCTTGTTTTCTGTCAAATCCCTGTTTTCCAGCACAATGCCTGGCACAGAGAAGGCATTCAACAGATATTTGTGAAACAACCACCACACTCATTTGGCACCCAGCACACACTACCTGGAATTTGTATTGGCCTTGCAATCATTTCTCCCTGCTCGTCAACCAGATCTTAAGCTTTGTGTGGGAAGAGACTAAACATATATGGAATACAGGTGGACTGACTTCAGGTTCCCAAGGCTTCTACCAGACTCATCTCTAATAGGCGCTGCTGCTTCTATGGGAGTGCTAAATGATTGTTACGGAACTCCCATGCAGTCCATTACTTTTTAAATGAAAGTCCAAAGTCATAATCCAACACGTTAGTTTAACTCCATCTCTAAAATTAAAAGCAAAACAAAACAAACAACTATGCCAATAAAGGTATGCTATTTGGGCAAAATAAAAACACCCTTTTTAAAATAAAATGAGATAAAAAAAGAAAGGCCTGTAGTTCCCTCCCCCAGACCAAGGAATCTGCTTTCCTAAGATAAGAAGAACAGGAATAAAAACATGTGGGTCTCACATGGCAGTGAGTGCTCGGGCGTCTGACCCTAGAGCCCACTTTAGCCCCAGTGCCGTGTGTTCTCAATGCCAGGTCAATGTGGTGCCCATGGAATCGCAAGCCAGCAAAACCCAGAGTGGTGGGCTCTGACAGGTACAGGAGACAGATGATTGACAGGCTTTGGATGGAGGATGGAAGTGAAGGGCAAGACACTCACGCTCCCTCAGCTTGCACTCTTTGATTTTGTTTGCTGGACTTTGGCCAAGAGGGCCCATGTGCTCCACACATTGGAGAACAGACTCATTGATATAACTTCCTAGGGGAAGAGATGAAAGTCCTGTATTCGCGGAGCAACCTTGGGCACGAAGCTCAGCCTCTCTGATGTTCAATTTCCTTCTCTGAAAAGAAGGAATACTGGTAGTACCTTTGGGAGATCAATGGGAGATGGATCTTGGGAGATGGAATAGCAATCAGTAGAAATAAAATAGGACCTCTATTCTTTCTGCTTACCCAGATCCTCTATGATGCTTTAAATAATTACATTTGGCCGGGCTCGGTGGCTCAGCCTGTAATCCCAGTGCTTTGGGAGGCCAAGGTGAGTGGATTGCCTGAGCCTGCGGGTTCGAGACCTGCATGGGCAATTTGGCGAGACCTCATCTCTACAATAAATAAAAAATTAGCCAGGCGTGGTAGCGCGTGCCTGTAGTTCCAGCTACTCGGAAGGCTGAGGTGGAAGGATCGCCGGAGCCCAGCAGGTCGAGGCTGCGGCGGCCGGGAGCGGCCACTGCACTCCAGTCTGGGTGACAGAGTGAGACTCCAACTCAAAAAAAAAAAAAAATTACATTTTTAAAAGATCTACTATGAACTAGAAACTGTACTGAATATTCCTGCTTTTCGTTTGATCACCAGAATAACCCTATGAAGTTGAGACTATTAGTATCTCTGAGGCCCAGAGAAGTCAGGACATTTCCTTAATGGTCACACAGCTAAGCAGGGGTGGGGAAGTGGGTGCTGGGGAGTGGGAAAGGCTGGGAGTTGAACTCTCATAATTTAGCTCTAAAATGGATGTCCTTGGTCACTACACTGGACTCTCTCAATAGATTAAGTCGCTCCCCACCTGCTCATCTTTTTATGAGATACGAACAAATACCATTCATACCCTTGAGTTATGCTAGCTTAATCCCCACTTGCCTTTCTTCTAAAAACAATTCACATATACAATGAGAAGTGATATTAATACTCTTCAAAAAGACCATTTATTTCCAAGTCCCACCAGGTTTCTGATTTTTGCACCATTTTTCACTTTCCCAGAAGCTTCAGAGTAGACAACCATCCACCAGGATGAATTCCCCCATCCCATCCTCTATCCTTTCTCTTGGATAATAAATTATTCTCAATTTTATTATTTCAAAAAGGTTTCTATTAAAACCATACGTACTGATTCCCTTTTTTGACACAATATAATTTACTGGCAATAAATGTTCATAAACAGTTTGAGTGAAAAATCCATAAAGCCATTTCAGCTTTATTTTAAGTTCCATTTAATGTCTCTCAAAAATGATTTCATCAATGTGTTTCCATTAGCTGGTTCTCTGCCCAATAACTTAATTCCACACAATCAATCAGGAACTTATAAAGCATGTGACAGGATCTATCCAAAGTGTTTTGAATCACCATAAAGACCAGCTCAATGGCTCTTTTTTCTACTAGCACAGGTAGGAGGTAAACTTGTCAAAAAAATCTGAAATGCACTCTGTTGCCATAGTAACAAAAAGCCAGCTTCTCTCTCGAGAAAGGATACTCAAGTCCAGAGCTCGGTTTGGCCAGGCTTTCCCCTTCCAGTGTCCTAGATGTCAAGAGACCTGAAATCTAGTCCTATCTATGTGATCTTAGGCAATTCAGATGTCATCTCTGGGTTTTTACTTCCTTCATTGTAAAAGCAGGGATCAGATAAATATGAGAGTAAATCTCTTTTTCCCCCAAGTCTAAAATTTCATGAGGCTACAATCTAATCTATGCAGATGATTGCCTTTAGCTACCTTCTTTCCCTACTGGGAAAACAAAACAATCCTGTAATAGCAAAGAAAATTGCTAAACATTTCCCCCGTGTTTAAGGGGAAAAAAGGAAAACAGATTTTTATCCTATTTATTTTTATTTTATTTTACTTTTTTTGAGTTGGAGTCTCACTCTGTTCCCCAGGCTGGAGTGCAGTGGCACGCTCACGGCCACCTCAGCATCAACCTGTTGTGTTCCAGCAATCCTTCTGCCTCAGACTTCCAAGTAGCTACAGGTGTACACTACCACACCTGCTAATTTTTTATTTATTGTAGAGACGAGGTCTCACCATGTTGTCCAGGCTGGTCTCAAACCAGTGGGCTCAGGCAATCCTCTCACCTCAGCCTCCCAAATTGCTGGTATTAAAGGCTTGAGCCACCACGCCTGGCTTTATCCAATTTAAACTGTATTTAAGTGGTAGAAATACTCACCAGAAAATAAACCTTGTAAGAGATAAAATGGCAGAGAGCAACATTTATTGTAAACGAAACTGACTAAAAAACCAAAACCCAAGAAACATTTTAATTCTTTTAAACTCTAAAAATTGAACTGGAAAAATTAAACTTCATAAAGAATAATTAACACCGAAGTATCTAAAACTATACATAAAAAGAGCTGTGAACTAAAAGAAAAATTGAGGTTTGTGAAATTTGACATAGGAGAATTGAACTTGGGAGAAACACTGGACAGAAAAACTACTAGGACAGCAGCTATAATCAGTAAAATTTTATAGAAAATTTATGATGAATCACATCTTTTTTTGGACATGGAGAACTGATCACAAAAGTAATACTTTCAAGGAATTTATTTAAAAATTAGAAATAATTTAAGTGAACTATTTACAAAATTGACTAAAATTTTAAACTAGCTTAATGAAGTTTGCTTTGTTAAATCTTGCTGAACATCATTAATATTTGTATAATTATGATTACTCTTTTTGTATTAATGAACCTGAAATAAAAATCATCTTTGGGTTTAAACCATGGGGCCAAAATAGTTAACAGGTTAGAAAGGCAGAGTTAAAATATCTGACAAATAGGGTTTGAAGTAAAAATGTTGTTAAGTTTTCAACTTCACATTGCTTGGGTAGATATAACCTGAATGTCAACCTTAATAACAACCATATTTTACTTGACAAGATAAGGATATATTTTTAAGCCAATAACAGATTATAAACTGGAGAAAGGAGGTCAATCTAAAAAATGATGATAAGAATATGGGTGACAGAGTGATTTGATTTCTTTTTTTTTTGAGTTGGAGTCTCACTCTGTCGCCCAGACTGGAGTGCAGTGGCCGCTCCCGGCCACCGCAGCCTCGACCTGCTGGGCTCCGGTGATCCTTCCGCCTCAGCCTTCCAAGTAGCTGGAACTACAGGCACGCGCTACCA
>CAUYQG010044788.1:0-26767 GCA_963574415.1 Tarsius wallacei | reverse complement strand
ATCTTTACCCAGTTTGAGTGTCAGTGTAATGTTAGCTTCATAAAATGATTTGGGGAGAATTCCATCTTTCTCAATTGCCTGAAATACTTTCAATAGGATTGGTATCAGCTCCTCCTTGTACATTTTGTAGAATTCTGCTGGAAAGCCATCCGGTCCACGTCTTTTATTTGTGGGTAGTTTTCGTATAACAGAGTCAATTTCCTGGGTTGTTATTGGTCTCTTTGGGATCTTAATTTCTCCTTGTTTCAACCTTAAGAAGTTGTGTGATGACAGAAAGTTCTCCATTTTATTTAGGTTATCGAGCTTATTTCCATGCAGGTGTACATAGTAATAGCTGATAATCATTTGTATTTCTTTGGGTCATTTGTGACTTTATCTTTTGTGTTGCTGATTGTGCTTATTTAGGCTTTTTCTATATTTTTCTTGGTCATTCTGGCTAGAGGTCCATCAATCTTGTGTATCCTTTCAAAGAATCATCTTTTTGTTTCATTGATTTTTTTAATGGTATTTTTGTCTTCTGAGTCCCATATTTGGGCTTTTACTTTGGTGATCTGGATTCTTCTGCTGAAGTTAGTTTTGGTGGTCCTGCATTTCCAGCTCCCTTAGGTGATTTGTTTGGCTGTCAACTTGTTCTCTTTCTGTTTTCTTGATGTGTGTTTATAGAGATATAAATTCCATTCTCAGTACTGATTTCGTGCCAACCCAGAGGTTTTGGTAAGATGTTTCCTCATTTTCATTTATTTCCAGGAGTCTTTTAATTTTGGTTTTGATTTTCGTGTTGACCCTGAAGTTGTTCAGTGTCATGCTCTTTTGTGTCCATGTCTTTGTGGGATTTGGGGGAATTTGATTAGTGGTGATATTTATTTTTATTCCGCTGTGGTCTGAGAAGGTGCATGGCAGTATTTCAATCTTGTGAAATTTATTTATGCTTAATTTATGGCCAAGGATGTCACTGATCTTGAAGTATGTTCCATGTGGTGATGAATAGAATGTATATTCTGTTGTTGTTGAGTGCAGTATTCTGTAGGTAGTTACGAAGTCCATTTGGTTAAGTATCAAGTTGAGGTTCCAGATCTCTTTGTTGATTTTTTGCTTTGATGATCTATTTAGGGTTGTTAGTGGGGTATTTAAGTCTCCAGTTATGATAGCGTAAGAGTCAATATCTTTTTAAAATTTACTTAGTAGCTGGTTTATAAAAGTTGGTGCTCCTGTGTTGGGTGCATATATGTTTAGGATAGATATTTCTTGTTGACAGATCAAACTTTTATCATTATGTAATGTCTTTCCCTATCTTTTTAAATTATTGATGGCTTAAAGGTTGTTTTGTCTGGTATTAAGATTGCTACTCCTGCCTTCTTCTTTGGTTCATTTGCCTGGAAATTTGTTTTCCATCCTGTAACTGAATCTGTAGGTGTCCTTTGTGGTGAGATGAGTTTCCTAGAGGCAGCATATTACTGGGTCATGTGTTTTTATCCAGTTTGACATTCTGTGTATCTTCAGTGGTGCATTTAGTCCATTCACATTCAGACTGATTATTGAAATGTGAGAGTTTAACCCTGTCATAATGATTTTATAAGGCTTGGTTTTTGTTTAGATTTTGTGTTCACATATGTGTGTGTTTTCATTTTTGCAGGTATGCTATCTGTTCTGCTGCTTTTGTGTTTGTTTGTGATCTTGTGAAGTATACAGTCTTTCTTTTGTTTCTTTTTTTCTTCTGTGCACAACATCATTTTAAGCATCTCCTTTAAAGCTGGTCTTGAAGCAGCATTTTCTCTTAGGGATTGAATGTCTGGAAAGGATTTTAATTCTCCCTCACTGATGAAGCTTAGCCTGATTGGGTCGGAAATTCTTGGTTGAAATTGTTTGTCTCTGAGAACATTAAAGATTGGGGACCAATTTCTTCTGACCTGTAGTGTTTCTGAAGATAAGTCTGCAGTAATTCTGATTGGTATCTCTTGGTAGGTAGTCTGACCTTTTTCCCTTGCTGCTTTTAGAATATTTTCTTTTATACCTACTTTGTGTAGGTGAATTATTATTTGTCTATTGTTTTGTCTTTTCATAAGATGCCTTGCAGGGGTTCTCTGAACCTGTTGTGCTTTTATAGTCATCTCTCTGGCCACATGAGGGAAGTCTTCTTGAATAACCACATAGAATGTTCCAGGGAATTTTCTTTTTCTCTTTCTATTTCAGGCATTCCAATTAGACATAGGTTTGGTTTCTTGATAATATCACCCATTTCGTGGAGAGTTTCTCCTTCCTTAAGTTTTTTGTCTATATTTTTAATAGATTGGGCTAATTCCATATTTTGGTCTTCCAGTTTTGCAATTCTTTCTTCTACTTGGTCAATTCTGCTTCCCATGCTTGTCAATTTGCTATTTATTTCTTGGATGGAATTCTATATTTCTGTTATTTCTAAGTATACTTTCTTGAGTTTGTGTAGGTCTGTTGCAATTTCATTTAGTTTTAGCCCTTTCACTTCTTGATTTTTATTCCTTTTATCCAATGATTCCTTGATCTCTGTAAGTACCTTCTGAATACAGTCGTTCACAGATATAGCCATTGTTTGTGCCCCAGTAACTGTTCTTTCTAGCACTGACACTTTGCTGGGCTCTGTTTACCAGCAGTTCTTCTTTTGTTTCCTTAGTTTATAGCAGTTCTCTTATCTTCTTCTTTAATTTCATTGCTCAGTGAAAAATGGAGAAGTAATCATTTCTGATATTTGCTCTACTTTTTGTCCTTCCTTGAGCTGGGTCTTCAGTTAGGAAGTAGGGCTGGGGGTGAGGCATTGCACCGTCTCTTTACAATTTTGAGCACTTACTAGAAGATGAGGGGGGCTGCACAGATTCATAACCTATTGGCAGATCATAATATTTGCCATCTGGTGAGTGGGCCAGCTGGGACTTGCTCTCCATCTCTGCACATGACATTACAGTGGTTATGCTTGCATAGCCCTTGAGTCCAAGACAGGGTATATGAGGGAAAAAAGAGAGGAGAAGGAAGGAAAAAAAGGGAAAGTAGGGTAAAGGAAAAGTAGAAAGAAAAATAGAAACACACACAAAACAGAGAAAGAGCAAAGAAACAGAAATAGAAGAAGGAAAGAAAAGAGAAAAACAACCAAAAAGCAAAGCAACCAAACAAGATAATCAAACAAACAATCCAATGCCACCACCAGCCTCCTTCTTGTTCAGTTCTGTTGTCTGCCTATCACACAGCAGCTGGCTCAGTGTGGAGGGTGGATCATCTGGAGTTCTGCATCTGCTGGGCCACCGGGGGCAATGTTCTCTGGGGTTGCCAAGAGCAACCCCAGTGCAACTCAGAGATCAGTGCCTGGTCTCAACATGCAGTTCTGTTGTTCCATAGAGATCACCTTGGAGCACTTCTCTGTACAGGCATTAGAGAGTCTGCTCAGTTTCTCTACCAGGAGCTATTGCTCCCTTCCCAGCAGTTACCAGTCTCCCCATCTCTGGACATGGTGGCAAGGCTCTGGAGCCCCAACCAGGCTGAGGGTGGACTCTCCCCACTGCTTCTTTGGGAGTCTGCCTCAGGCTCACTCCCTCTGTGGCCCTCACTGTCAATGTTCAGTTTGCTCCAGCAGATTTTCCCTGGAAAAGCTTCCAAATTGCCTGCTGCTAAGTCTCCCACTCTGATTCCACATGTCCGTGTTTGGTCCATTGTGGGGGTGGGGCATCTGTCTCTCCAGTATTGTGCACTTAAACTATCCTCTCTGAGCGAATGAGGGTCGATTTCAGAGGGGTGCAGAGATCATTCCTTGGTCTCAGGATGCAGGCTGCTCAGAATGCAGGCAGCTCAGAATCCAGCAAGATAAAGCAGGTCTCTGCTCAGTCCTGGGACAGAGAAAATGGTGGTGGTCTGTATTTGTTTCCTCTAGTGGGGCTCAACTCCAGACTTTCTCCCCATGCTTCCTCCAGAGTCCTTGCTGCCCATGCCTGGCCTGTTGCTGCAGGTGGTGGTGTGGGTCAGGTGCCAGCTGTTTTCTTCTGCCTTTTCCCAAGAGATGCTTCCAGGATGGTGGATCTTTCTTTGCACAGCTGGTGCCAACTTCACAGAAGTTGCAAATTGTAGTGTTTCTGCAGGGGACCCCAGGCACTTGATCCCATGTCCCCCCTCAGTTGGACATTTGCTCACCCACTTGCATACACAAACAGATGCAGATTAGTTTTTTTTGTGCACTCATCCATACAGAAACTCTCATACTCCGCTCAGATCTGACACCATCTTGCCCCCTCTCTCCTATTTTATTTAAAATGACTATATTCAATTCTTATATGATTTTACACCTTTATGGCTGTGAATTGAGGGACACCATGAGGTTTTATTTCCCTGAGCTACACATCAATTAGGTACTTATTGTATATTAAATTGAATTTTAATATATCTTACTACATAGTCTATATGTAAATACCATTCTGCAAAGCATTTATTGTTCACTTTTTTCACTTAGAAAATGCTTTGAGTATAAAAGGCTTTTTAAAACAATTTGCTTGTCTTTAAATATTGATAGAATTTTTTTTCAGTCTTTTTCTACAATTAACAATACATCATCTTTTTCTTCATTTATTTTTTGTAATTGTGGGCAACTTCTGGTTTTAGTGACTCCAGATTCCCATTTCTTATTGTACAAGTAAAAATGTAAATAAAAACTTTATTTCCAATCATATCTGTATACAGAAGATATAAATCTGGGAATATTATCTGTTTCTATGTAAATATTATGGGCTTATGTTTTAAGGAGATCCTTGTTTTATTTAAAATACATGCGAGGTTGGAGGGAGCAAAAAGGTGTCTGGAGGGTCTTGTGTATTTTAGAGAGGAATGTCAAGAATGTGGACTTCCCAGTTTGTAAAACAATAACTTCTTTGATCGGAAGTTCAGTTCTGCTTTGCCTGACATTTTCTGTTTTAAAATCCAAAGGCAAATTTAACTTAGGGAGGAGATATTTCTGCTTGTCAGTTTCAAAAGGGATTTGTTTTCATTTTGTTTTTATTTTTTTTAAAGCAGTAAATCTTTTGAAATTTGAACTCTACCCTTGTTTGCCACTGCGTTATTAATTTAGAGGTTAAAGTTTGTAACATAGCCCTTTCTCTATCTCTAAAAGGCAGAAAACAGAAAGGCCATTGGGGAAATTCTCTTGGTAAAACTATTCTCAATCATCCTATTTAAGTCAGAATATGCTGTTCAAAGCATGCCACTAATCTATATTTTCTTGATGCTATAATAAAAGTGGCTACCATCAATAAAATTGTCCCTTGCCAATTGTACAAACATCTACCATAAGAACACTCCATTTTTAACTTACACAAGAAAAATTTCCATGGTTTTGCATCTTTCTCAAGTACTTATCAAACAACATAAACAATTAATATCCTCTTGACATTCCTCTCTATTTTGACACATTTTCAACACATATTTCAATATTTGGTTTAATTCTCATCTTAGCCATATTTTTGAAACATTAGAAACAATAGATAATTCTTGTCATTCATCTTATAGCATGATTCTATTATTCTGTGTCTAAAATACCTAAAATTCCTTCCAATTTAAAATGTCACCAATTTATACTTCTTATTTATTCTCTGTAGTAAGATTTTAAAAGAAGCCAGAAACATCTATTTTATTTAAAACACCAGATTTTCATTAAAATTAAAAACCTGATTGTAAAACTATGAATAAGACTTTTTATCAAATGACTCATTGGTTAGCGAAGAGGTAAAAATAAGATACAGGAAAATAACTTTTGGTTTTACTGAGAGACCAAGAAACCTGGAAGATCAGACTTGCCTTTAAGATCACTGGAGTGGGCAAACAAAAGTCCATGGGCCAAGTAGGCTTACCACCTGTTTTTGTGTATGAGCTAAGAATGTTTTTTCTACCATTTTACATGGTTGGAAAAAAAATCAAAAGGTACCCAAAAGAAAATATTACTTCATGAAATGCAGGAAATATAAAAGTAAACTCTCAGTGTCCACTATTTTTGGACACAGCCACACTAATTCATTTACATATTGTCTATTGCTGCCTTGGCAAAACAGTGGCAAAGTTGAATAATTGCAGCAGAGACTGGATCACCCACAAAGTCTGACATATTTACTGTCTGGTCCTTTACAGGAAAGTTTAAGATTATGGCTGGATTTTGGAACAATTCCACTGGTACCAGCATACACGCCTATGGACCATTAACTTGTGATTAAACATGAGTTGTTATAAATCAAATCTTGGAATATTGCCTGTCTATCCTTCTAGTAGTGGTGACTTCGACGGCTCTTTAACACAGTAGGTGGTGACTTATTCTAATTCTTTTATTCAATTTCCCTTTGCACCAATTAGTTATTTTCAAAACAGATAAGCAAAAACTATAAAATATACCCTTGAATATGACAAAGCAAACCCCTGACTTCATGTACTGAAATATCTAGCGATATGTACAGAATACATACCAAATTTTGATGTCGTATTTACCAAAATTTAATACTTACCTATGCTTGCACTCCAAAGAAGTTTTTTTTAATTCGTTTCACTTAACTTCTCCCTTCAAAGAACCGAATGAAAAAGTTTCTGATAAATTTCCCAAATACATGCTGATAGAATTACATATATTATATATATTAATGAGAGACATACACTATTTATTCAGCACTCAATTAATTGCAAGAAAACAAGCTCGAACTGAACAAAAATAGTATTTATTGACTCTTGTAATTGAGAAATCTATGTATTAACATGATGCTGATTTGGACTGGATTTCTCTCTTTCTCCTTTGGTTGAGATGTCTCTGCTATCCTCCAAGTGTTGCCTTCATTTTTGTGCTGCAGGTGGTAAGAAAAAACTAGGAGGAGATTTCTACATACATTCTTTTAAATTCATGTCCAACAGAATAAGGGAGCATCTATTCCCAGTAAATATGGCACAAAAAAAACACAGAATCAGTCAGGCACGGTAGCTCAAGCCTGTAATCCCAGCACTTTGGGAGGTGGAGGTGAGAGGATTGCCTGATCCCGTGGGTTCAAGACTAGCCTGGGCAACATGGAGAGACTTCGTCTCTATATTAAATGAAAAAATTATCTGGGCATGTGGCACATGCCTGTAGTTCAAGCAACTTGGAAGGCTGAGGAGGGAAGGATCGCCTGGGCCCAGCAGGTCAAGGCTGCCATGGCTGTGAGTGTGCCACTGCGCTCCAGCTTGGGCAACAGAGTGAGACTCCGACTCAAACTAAACTAAACTAAAATAAATACATAAAATCAGATTGTTCGTTTAAAAAAAAACACAGAATCACTATGATTGGAACAATTTGGGATACACAATGTACTTACTATGACTAAGGGGGATTTGGAGCTCAGACTGGGCAAGCTTGGGTGCTATGTTCTACCCTGGCCATCATGCCTTCCCAGCCAAAAACTGGCCTCTAAAAATGATGCCCAAACTTTACCTGTATGATATCCACTTGTATACCTCGTCCTGAATTGTACCCTACATCTTAAAATAAATATTAAAAAAAATAAAAATAGGAATAATGAGTCCCCCAAAGAAATTTGAGAGTTTTTTGTTGTTGTTGTTTTGTTTTGTTTTGTTTTTGTCAAAATGAAGGAGAAGGGATGTAAGACCAGGAAAATTATATTGAGTCAAACTGTTCTTACCACATTTAGAACTTCCACAATATTGTACATGATTTTTCTAGTGCTAATTTATTTTTATTTTTCATGAAGAAAGTTGCACAATGTTATACATTAGGTGGGACTGAGAAAAGAGAAAATAGGAGGAGCTTGAAGGAGGCATTTGACTCTGTTTCAAGTAGGCCTAGCCCTTAATCACTCACAACATGAGGCCAGTCCACATCAAACAACTGTTACACATCCACTTACCGTATTTTGCCACCAGTCATTCTCCAACATGCCTTGATTATCTTGCTGTCTTCTGAAACATAACACCAGGCCAATGAGATGCTGCCCAATGGGCTCTCAAAGGGAAATGGTAGCCACATGATTGACTTTCAGCAGTTCGATCCCTAAAGAAAAGCCTAATGGAAAGAAGAGCTTAGTCTAAAATCAACCCAGGCCCGATTGGTTGACTAATGGGTAAAAGAGCTTCCAACTGCTCTTTGGGGTCGCTTCAGTTACCAAGTTCCTTCTTCTCTAGAGCTCCATCTGTTAAAGCAAAACAGCACATAAGAGAACTTTTTATTTCTTGTATACTTAAGTAACATTCACATTCTGATCTTCTGTCTCAACTCAGCGTTCCATGTCTAGGAGTTCTCTATGCTTATGCAGCTCCCATGACATCATTCCAGACATGGATACTCATTTTTTTTTAAAGGTTTTGAGAATATAGTCTGTATGTTTGAGTTTGAAATATCATTTAGTAGAAAAATGTGAAATAAGATACCTCAAATATATATCTATTTATAAAGATTAGAAATACCTGACTCACAAATTTGGCAAACTATCTCTTTTTAGAAAATAAGTCAAGAAACCGCATATTATTATTATCATTAAATACTTTAATATTTTATTTAAGATAAAAAGGAATATTTTTACTTAACACTTTGTGGTGTAAAATGATTGCTTAACCTATATTCCCTGTGTATCCTACTGGCCAGAATTAGATTGCTCTAAGGCAGTAGTCACATTTCAGAATGTAGTTCCCTTGTGGGCTGAGAAAAAAAATAAAAAGGACTTTGAGAACCACTCAGCATTTTCTCTGTTATAGGGACTAAGGAGAGGCTTTCTGGAAGAGGTAGAAACTAATCAGGTCTAGAAAGATTAAATAAGCACGTCATCTCTGGTATTGTAATTCTAATAGCCCTTTCAGAAAAAAGAAGGTCTAGTACTCTCTTAATACTGATTGTAGGATATCAGATGATGGTTGTGGCTCCATATGCAGAAGTGTGAGCAGTCGGTGGCAGGTCCATTCCTAGTGCCCATCAGCTATAGCAGAGCCCATCAGCTGTAGCTGACAGTAGTCAGTAGTGACTGATGGAAACCTGACACAATTGCTTGATTCTGTCATCAAATGTCTGCAGCTAATCAATCCCACCACATGGTGTGAGTTGTAGTGATTATGAATCTGTTCTGAATAGATAGGTATGTCTGTAATCACACCCAACCTTGAAAGTTCTGCTTTCCTTACCTTTGCCATGTGTATTACATGTTTGAAAACATTCAATACATAGATAATATGGACGGATAGATGATAGATGATGATAGATGATTGATAGAGAGAGAGAGAGAGAGATGATAGAGCAAATTGTGACGTGAAATAGCAACTGAGGGAGACATAGGACAAGACCCCTCCTACTTTTCAAGGACATTTTCAATTCTCCCTGTTTTTTCCCCTGCAAAGAATGTGTCAGGATTACAGATAAAATGAGCAATAGAATTTTATAACACGTCTGAATGTAGCAATATGAAATTATGAAATGTGCATCAGTGGGATAACTCTGATATTGTCTTGTTATCTGACTGCTATTACTGCATCTGGGTGATAAATATTTAGAAGATGCCACTTAAATATTTTCGGTAAATACTAAGAGGAAGCACAGTCTATTGATAAACTTTTCTTAGTCAATGAGTATCCCAATATATTAAACAGTGTCATCTTAGGAAAGGCTAGAGTAGAATTTTGAAACTTGAGCTAAAACTGCTAAGAAAAATAAACAATTTAATGTTTCAAATAAGCCAAAGTTGTTTACACACTTTGGTAGAATTCAATTTTGGAAAAATTACTGAACAACCAGAGATCAGTCCTGAATTTGAAAATTTTGACCACAGATGTTCACAATGAATGCACGAATAAATTTTACCAGCCACAATACAAAAAGATTTTTGGAAGCTTACTTTGTCTTGACAAAATAAACTTCTTGGTTCTTTTGATTGTTTTTCATGGAATGCTAAAATTAAAAATGTAGAAACAGCACATTTTCTCTTCCTAACTTCCTCATTATTTTTTTTCTTGAAAATATGTTGCTTGTGAAGAACTTCTTTTGGTGCTAAGCCTTCTTGTAACATACTGCTTTGTGAAAAAATGCAAAAAAATGGCATGTAAAATTGCAGGAGAAAATGGCATACAGTGGGTAAGATCACAGGTGCAATTAATTATCGGACTGCTAGGCAAAACCTAACTTAATCACTTAGATGATCCCCAGTAAACAGATTATTTTTCTGCACCTAATTTTATCATTTATAATATAAGAACAATATTAGTATTCATTGGTTAAGTGATGTGAGAATTAAATAAAATAGATAATATATTTAAAATATTGGCTATGATGTATGACCAAAAGTCCTCAGTAAATGTTAACTATTATTATTTGGTAAAATATATTTAAACATGACTTCAAAATGGTCTGGCAATGCTCAGTGTCTGATAAAGACTGCTTGCATGAGTCCATCATTCTAGTCTTCTGTTAGAACTATCCCACTTTCCACTAACCTGCTTTTGAAACATTCTTCAGATAAATGAATGAAGACATGACATTTATATTATGAGCAGCTAAATCCTCAATGTTTACAATTAGTCTATTAAAATATTTCAGAAGTAAATAAAGCTTTAGACAATGTCCAATAAGTTGACAAATTTCTGTCTTAAATTTTCCACACAATCCTTGCAATCCTGAATCTGTTGAAAGTTTGTTTCCATCTGGACTACAATTTTTAAAAATGATCAGTATGATACCCAGTGATCTCCATTGTGCTAAAAAGACATTTCTGAGCTCATCTCTAAATCTTCTTCATTTTGTTGGTTCTTCCCAGTCTCACTTTACGTCACCAAGTCAGTTGAACTTAATAAGCACTTATGGTCCACCAACCGTGTGTCAGGTACACTGAATCCTAATCTCTATGATGCTTATCTCTCCTAGTTTCTTTCACATTTCTCTAATCATAGCATTCTAGTCTTCTTTATAGATGCTTCTTCCTTTGATTTCTCTTAAATAAATTTTCCATTCGTGTAGTCTAATGTCAGTTTTTCTTTTCACTTGACATATCTCTTATTGTAGACCATGATTTATTTTAGGGCAATTTGCCAAACAACCTCCAACGTATAATTATGCCATCTCTTTTTTGCCATATCTCCCTGAACATTCACCTGAAAAGTTATTTGAATAACAATTTCAATGTATCTCATCCTGAGTTAGTTAATTATCTTTCCTCCAGTTAACTCCTCTTCCATTATTTCTTATTTTGATTATTGGTAACATCGTCAATACCATCATTCAAGTTAGAAACCTGGGAGCTCTCTAAGCATGTTTCTCTTCACCACATTCTGTCTTCAGTCCATCAAAAGTTCATATTGATTTTCATTCCTAAATATTTATTCATTTCCATTACTACCCTTTTTCTCTAACACCATTGCCACAGTTCATTGTCTTTCTATTATTACAACAACCTTACTTCTGGTTTTCTGTCATCTGTCTGTTTTTAGGTAATCCAATTGCCATGATAGTTCATAGTAGTTTGTCTTAAATAAAATTGTGATTCTTTAACATCTATTTTAAAGCCCTTCATTGTAGCCTCAGACTTTTAATTGAGGCTTTATGTGCATGAGGCTATGGTCCTATGACTTGACTCTCCAGTCTTATCCCTTACTACTCTCTTCTACGGATCTTCAAAATCTTTCAACCTTACTTAAAAACTAACTAAATAAATAAAAAAAGGACAAAACAATATTTTTATTATGCTTGAATCTTTACTGCTTTATTACTCACATTTTCTAAAAGAGTTATAAACACTCATTTTTTTTCCTATTTCTTCACTAACAAGTTCACCATAAAATTTCACTTTTCTCACCAGGATCATAAATGCCCTGCCGGTTGTCAAATTCAATAGTGATTCCTGATTGTTCAAACTGTTCATGATTTGACTACCTTGTATCGAACACTGTTGACCACTATAGATTCTTGACCCTTTTAAGACTCATAGTTGTAACAACATGTCTCTGGTTTTTGCATTGCTTGTGTGTTTTCGTCTACCGTAACCTTGCAGTGATACATTCCAATCGCCTTCTCAAGTTCCTTTTTGTGTATCAATCCTTAAAATTATTTTCTTTGTCAGAGTTTTTCCTTGGTCTTCATGCATTACTCCAAGCCCAGTGGTTCTCAATCTCATTTCAAGCCCAGCACACTGAAGATCCCAATATGCAGCAACAATAGTAGCTCATTATATTTGTAAAACTACATTGGACAAGGGAGATTTATGTCTAATTTTAAAAAGTACCTCAGTGATTTAGACATGTTTTTCTTCTCTGGTCAAGATACTTACTCTTTCTGGCTGACTTCATTCCTACTCAGTCCTTCACTATCACCCATGTCTAGATGACTCACAAGTTTTTACCTCTAGTGTTTACCTATTTTTCTCAATTCCAAGTACATATATTTACGTGCCTTTTGCCACCTCCAAATACGTGTTCTACCATCACTTTTAATTCAGACTGTCCAAGTTGAACCCATTATTTTGTTTTCTTCAAATTTCTTATCATATATTCATAATTATCTTAGCAAAAAAACTGGGTTATTTTACCCTTTTTTCTTGTCCTTATTCATCACATTCAATAGGTCCTTTAGTTTTGTTATTTTTTTCTTTCTCTTTCATTACTTTCTGCTTCTCTCTCTTCTCACTGATACTGTCATTGTTTAGTCTTCTTTCTAGTCTATTATTATTTCCTAACTATCATACCTATAGTTTTCCTTTTTGCAATCTATTCTCTACTCAGCTTGTAGAGTATTTTCAAACTACAGCTCTTATGTCACTGCTTAGATTACTACTCTTTGAACCCCCACCAACTACAGAATAAAAGTCCAAATTCCTCAGCCTGATGTTAGATCTCCACTGTCAGCTGAGTAAGAACAAAGTTCACTGACCCAGTTTCATTTATTTATTCAACAAATATTTATTGAGTATCACCAGGCAATATTCTAGACACCAAGCATACCGGAAGGAAAAGACAGGAGACCCTCTAACACTAACGGAGTTTACATTCTAGGCCGGGAAGAAAAAAATAAATGGACATAAATGCAAAATGGTAAGTTTTATGTGAAAAATTAAAATAAAATGATGTAATTCATATTAACTAGATAGCTACACTCCTTTATTGCCTTGTGTGTTTCCCAATTGTGGCACACACTGTTGGAATTGTTTGTTTAAACAAATGTATCTTACACTAGCCTCTCAGTGCCTTAAAGACAGACAACAAGACTTACTGAGTTTTGCAGCCTTAGTACTTAGTGCCAGCACAGAGTAGAGGCTTCATCAATGTTAACTGAATGTACTCATGCAGAAGTATTTGAAAATATCAGTGTTGACTTACTTTGGAATGAGTAATATGTGAGGTGAGGTAATGGGGAGGGGAAAGAGAGAAGGGAAGGAAATGAGTGTTTTACAGTTTCATTAACTAGATGCTCAGGATGTAATAGTAATGTTTCAATGTCAAAACGTATAGACCTAATTTTATAATTTACAAAACAAAGCTCAGAAATGAGCAATTGGTGAAACAATTTTTGTCCAGTGGAATTTGTCCGTACATAAAAAGTGGGCCTTGATTTTTCTTTTTTTTCTTTTTTTTTTTTTTGAGTTGGAGTTCCACTCAGTTGTCCAGACTGGAGTGCAGTGGCCGCTCCTGGCCACCACAGCCTCGACCTGCTGGGCTCCGGCGATCCTTCCACCTCAGCCTTCCAAGTAGCTGGAACTACAGGCGCGCGTTACCACGCCCGGCTAATTTTTTTGATTTATTGTAGAGATGAGGTCTCACCAAGTTGCCCAGGCGGGTCTCAAACCCGCGGGCTCAGGCAATTCACTCACCTCGGCCTCCCAAAGCACGGGATTACAGGCTGAGCCACTGAGCCCGGCCTGATTTTTCAAGTTCCATCTACTGCTGTACTTATCTTTGACTACCTGGTTCTTTATATACTTTAGTCAGAGTATGTAACATTAGCTGCTGTAATAGACAACCTCTCAGATCTCAGTGGTTTAACAAAGCATGGCTTTATTAAGAAATAATAAACCCATGCTTTCTCCTTACAGGAGATATAGCTTTTTGTAGTCAATTAAAGGCCAGAATTATTCACATACATGGCTGCTGTACCTGTTGAGGCCTTAGAATTCTTCACTAGATCTCCTAAAGTCAACAGATATTGAAGAAAGGTAGAAGAATGCCCAAGAATTTGTAGAAATCAGATCTATGAATAGTGTCCACATTCTGTTATTCATATTATCTTGACCAAAATGCAATTTCGTGGTCATAACTATTTCATGGAGCCTGGGAAATAAAGTCTGATTGTGGATTCAGGACAAAACTTGAGAGAGGAGTAACTTGTTTGAGAGTGATTTTTTGCAGATTAATCACTAAAAAAAGTACCATGAGTGCCATCTACAGTCAAGTGTTTAAGACACTCAATCTAAGAGGAATTCTGAGCTGATGGATTAGGTTATCCATCCATTACATCACGTGAATTATATCCACAAGACTGTTTCTAGCCCACTGATTGTATCACAGTAGGATCTGGAGTTGCTGCAATCATGCATGCTGAACCAGTGGAATTAAGCTGGAACCAAAGTTCTGCCACATGATCTAATGTTGATCCCAACCTTTGATCATATCAGGAGTGGGGCCATGCTCAAAAACTTCAAAATCCAAAGCTTAGAGTCCCTTCCTTGTAGTTTAATACCGATCCTGCTAGTTGCAAGATTGCAGCTAGGACCCACACTCCTGTTAATGCTCCTGTTTCTTTTATTTTACCTTAGTACACCAGACATTTTAAATGTGGTCTAGCCTTTTGCCTTCATTTACTCAACACTTGTATTCTCTGTCAAAATATTTATGTCTAATCTTGGGCTTCCACGTGGCTTCTAGCTAACACTGTGTTGTTGTGTCTGTATGTGTCCAGTCAGGTCGGCTCAACCTACTATCTTCTCAGATGCAGTCTCTAACTAGCCTCATATCAATGCTGTCTAGCCTCACTAGAGTGTCAGACACTTCTCCCACTACACTCCATCTTTTTTCTTTCCAGAGGGGCACTAAGATCTCAAACCTAAGAGAGTCAGGATTTGTGCACACAAAACTTCCTACTGATTATCGTTTTGGAGTGCTTTGATTTCTTATAATTTGTGATTATATTTTTTAAACTGAAAGACCGAAATGGCTGGTAGTTGAAAATCATTGAAAAGAGTATCCCTTTTATTGTATTGCTGGTGCTAAAATGCATTAATTACACCATCAGTATTATTAAAAATAAATGATGTTCCATATTTATGACTTTGACCACTTATTCATCTATTTAGCAAATATTTACTGTGTATTCATTATGCTATAGGCACTGTGAAAGCACTTAGGACACAAGGTATTTGGTAAGGTATTTAAAAAAGTGCAGATAATTTAGATGAGTGCGCTCAGGAAGATATATTTGAAGAATGCATATTTTCATGTAAGTTGCAATATGAAAAATAAGTGTGAGTTTGCCAAAGAACAGGAAGGAGAGTATCTTAGAAAGACACAAGAATATGCCAAAGGTCTCTTGGAGAATTAGAAGAATAAAAAAATGACTTGTATAGCAGAGTTTGGTGTATGGGTATGGTGGGGTTGTATGAGGGTCTGATGCAATGTGAGTGTGAAGAAAGGGTAGGTCTTGAAAAACATTATAAGTAACATTTTAAAATTTGAATTTAGTCCTAAGAAAAGTAGAGGTCTTTGAAGGGTTTGAAACAAGGATCTCAGATGATCAGACGATATGGCTACCACACGGAGAATGGATTGGCAAGAGAAAATGAGGATGTAGTGCTATGAAGCCTGTTGCAGTTGCATGGATAAGGTATGGTGTGGCTGGCACTAGGACTGTATAGCAGTAAAGAAGGCAAGCTTTTCACTTATTTGAGATATTTTCTAGTTTTGATATGAGCCATAATTAAAGGCTCATTAAGGTTGTGTGATTTCTTGATAACAAAGGCACCATTAGGAATAAATTTATGCATTGTCATAAAAATACTTATATTGGAACACATAAAAGATATTGTGACCTTAATCTGCACTATGGTCTTTTGGTCCTCTTCCTTAGCTAGAAATAGTCAGTAATTCTCATAAAAGTGCTAAGTCAAGAAAACACTGTTTTAAAAAAAAATCACATTGTCAGACCTGAGCACAATGAAATATAATGAACAGATCTCTCAAGTGGTACACTGCCATGCCATGAAAATGCCATGATTAGAGATTTTGAAAGAAAAGACAATCATCTGGGCTTGGGATTTGACTCTGTTTTTAGTGACACTTGAAGGTGAAACTCTACCCTGCAACTAGAGAGTTATAGATCTTTAGAGAGGAACTTCAGTGGTTTCATTTAGTGGCTATTGCAAAAGTTGTCCAGGTATGTCCCATGACAGATTCATGGAGTCCTTTGAAGGATCAATCAGTCCACAGAACCAGAGGAGACTACTTTGCCCTGGGCATTTTTAAAATTTAAGGGACAGAGGGCAATATATTATTTTATTAGCTTAATATATCAGAATCCCAAGTCCTCCAATTCCAATTCCTAATAATACGTTTTATTCCCTCTAATTTACTTCTTTTGTTTTCTTGGTGGTGTGTGTTATTTTATAGGAAACTTCTCCCTGCTAGTGTTTTGCCTATATTCACTGATGCCAGGTTATAATAAGCTGGGGGTGTCTGTTTCCTGCTAATGGAATCACTGACTTTCTGGCTCACTTTGTCCACATGTTTGAGCCCTAGACTCTGATTCCAGGAAAATAGGAAAAAATCCTATTCAAAATCCCATAAAGATGGAACAGACTGTAAGATTTTTTTAAATAACAGCACTGTTAGATTTTAAAAAGAAAGATTTTCTAAATTTGAGAGACTCTTTACTTACTTGCAGAGTCCTGGCAGTGTACTGAAGGCTACCAAGAACCCTGATTCCTATTACATCAAGTGATACCTTACTGATATTGTCAGAGCATCTTCTATTTTCTATCCCTTAGGAAGCTAGCACATAGGTGTATCTTGGCTTTTGTTTTCTGAAAGTCAATGAAAGAGAGATGCTATCAGTTTGTAACAATTACCCTTTACATAGTACTTTTATTGTAGTGTTCTTATGAAGAGAGAGAGAGTAGGATACTTTACCAGCAGAAAGTAAGCAAAGAGGAGAGGAAATATTGGTATCTTTGAGGTGGTGAAGGTTTTCTGGCGATCAGTTAGACTTCGACAAATTTGAGTACCAGGTTGGGGTAGCGTGAGGAATCATAGCCTGAGTCTATTGCCCAATATGCACAGAGGATTTTAAAAGAACAATTCATAATAAGATTTTTATAGTAAAATTATATCTCCTTGCTATGATTTGTAGTGCTATTATCCAAAAGATGTTAGGTATGAAACTTTTCCATTCCAAAATGTTATATAGATTATACTTCCCTTGCAGCTGGTAAATTCTTAAAGTGAATGATATCACTTTTCCATCTGTTTCTCATATTCATAAAATTCTACCATATTCAGTTTGTTTGCTTATCTTTGTTTCCTAATAATATTCACCTATACTCTTTTGCTTTGTAATTTACTCCATTTGTATATGGATTTTTTTTTTTTCATAAGGTCAAAACTTCATACTATAGAATCCTACAGTCAAGGGGCAGGAAAAAGCAATGCCTTAGCTACAATAGGTAGATACGTAGGTTTAACAGAGACATTAATGGATTGGGTTAAAGCTTAATGGTACCTTATTGATTATTAAGTAAAACTCCTTCTTTTTAACAGATTAGGTAAGTTATGTTTTTCATCAATAAAAATTTACTTTCAGCCAATTCTGTTCCAAATGCTATACAAATGGAAGTAAGATATAATTCTTGTCCTTTAGTGTCTAATACTCTACAACAGAGTTTATTAACCTCAACATTATTGACACATTTAGCTAAACAATTCTCTGTTGTGAGAGACTATCCTATGTGTTGTAAGATGTTTAGCAGCCTCTCCTCCAGCCCCCAATTTGTGGCAACCAAAAATTTCCCTAGATTTTCTAACGAGCCCCCGGTTGAGAATCACTGTTCCAGAAGTAGAAGCACACATGCATATAAATACTTAATAATATAATTAGAAAGTGCAATAAGACAGTAGATATAAGCAAATCCTCTGGATCCACTTGGCCTAAACTTGAATTCTACCTCTCTCAAGCAAGTTACTTAACCTCTTCATATTCTTTAGTCTTCATTTGTAAAACTGGGCTATTTATGATAGGGTAAAAAAAAAACCCTGGAATTTATTGATAGAAAAATTGTGCATTTATTCTTACATTTTAAACTTCAGTCACCATTAAAATACTCTTCATTTGATGCAGTATACCTATTGAGATGCTTTTTCCATGACTCAAGGCAGTTTTTTGAACTTGTCAATTTTGATCCCTTCTAGTGCTCCTGCCTTGTTTTTGCTTTGTTTCACCTCTTCCACATCAACGAAATGTTTCCCTTTGAGGATGTTTTTGATGTAAGGAAACAAAAAAAAAAGTCATTCGGGTGAGATTGAGTGAATAGAGAGAATGGGCACTGGAGTCATGATTTTTTTGGTCAAAAACTGCTAAACAGTGCAGTGTGGGCAGGTCCATTGTCATGGTGGAAGAACCAGTCTGCCACAACTCAGTAAGTTTCTTCGGCAGATTGTGATGCAACCTTCTCAAAACTTCCAGATAAAAATTTTGGTTGATCGTTTGATTGGAAGGAACAAATTCTGAGTGTAGTACAAGGGACCTGTCCCCCAAAATACAGTTCTAATTTTTGGGGGTAGTCCCCTTTCATATATTATCTACTAATTCTAGGGAAAATTAAGTAACTGTGTGTGTGTGTGTGTGTGTGTGTGTGTGTGTGTGATTAGAATAGCTGTTCATACTACATTGTCAGTACTAAATAAATGTTAACTCTTTTATTCTAATAGAAAAATATTCCACAGTTCAAATTTGAAAGAAGTATTTTGGAAGTGCTAGTGGAAAATCTTTCCAGCCAGTTGCACTAATTAAGTTGCATTTAATAAAGGCTTTAAATTAGATAATCTCTGAGTGATCTATAACTTTATAGATGAATGTCCACATGAATGAATGATAACAATCCAATTTCCTTGTTTTAGAAAAGTGAATGGAAATGGCTTTACAATAATCTAAGTTATCTAAAGATTAGTCTCTAAGATTATCTCTCAAATGCCCATTTTATTTCATTTATTTATTGTAGATTGTAATAGAGAATGGTCACTTTGTGAACATTTTCAGATTTACTTTATTAAGTAAGGTAAATAATTCAATCATCTTGTCAATCTCAACAGAGAAATCAAACATCAGTTGTATGTGTTCTTTCTTGCCTTCCTTCATCACTCCCTCCTTTCTTCCTTTACCATCTCTTTTATTCTTCCTTCCTTCTTTCACTCTTTTATTTAAAAATGCTTATTGAACATCTACTATGGGCCTCTGTGCCAAACACTGGGGCTATAATTTGATCAGGAACGATATAATCTTCCTACCAGGCTCTGTAAGTCTAGTATCACAGATAACATAGTCAAAGAAAAACACAATATAGCAATCAATTCACATATGGATTTTTCTCCTTATATTTCTTCAAGTCTACTTTCTAATTCTGCTCTGCTACTCTTTCTTAAAAAGCCAAAGACTTCAGTTTTTGATCGCCAGGTCAAAACATAAATTTATCTTTTGCTTCTTTTTCATTGCATTCTCATAGAAAGGGATTATAATGAAAGAGGACACATAATCCAAAGCAATATGAATAAACTAATTTTCCACAGAAGCCCAGGCAAAGCTTTCTTTCTGAGTAGAGGAAGGTTGCAAAAGTGTTAGGTGACCACTTGATGACCTCTGTCTTCCCTCCTGGAAAGAAAAAACCACCGGCGCTTCTGAGACAGATTGTCCAGGACATGCATCTATTTGTAAGTCATCCTAAAACTCCAACTCCTGAACTTTCAGTGTGAAAAAATTATCAGCAGAATACTCAGTACCAATGAAAATATTGAAAATTCCAACTGAAAAAAAGTATTCCACCCTTCATAAGGCTATATTGACTGACTGCACCTAGAATACTCTCTGATGTGATCATGGTGCCTCAAAAAAATACAGAGGGACCAGACAATGTTAGTTAATTCATTATTTCATCTTTTCTTCCAAAACACAAAGCTGGGAGGAAACAGGGAAAGAATGGGGAGGAAAAAGTGTAGGATCCCAGTAACTGCCATTAGATTATAACTTGAAGTGAATTTTTTTTAAAGCATAGTAGCCAAATATCTGAAAGCAAACAAACAACAGTAGAAAAGTCCCAAACTGGTATGGTTTGGAGCCTAAAGGGTCTCAGACCCTGCCTCAGGGATAAGCTTGCCCCCAAATGTGGGGCTAGTAGGGTGTGAGTAGAAGCCAAGCCAATTTCAAATGAACTTTAACACACTGTGTACAGCTTCCGTGTGCTAAGAAAACTGCAAGACACTTTTGCATGCATTTTCTTATGTAATTACTTTTTAAATTAGTTTTGTAAGGTACTGGTCCTGTTTTGTGCATGAGTAAACCCTGGATCAGAGAGTCAAAATGACTTTTCCTGCTCATATAACTAGTCAACTGCAGAACCAAGGCCTAGCAAGGCTAAAGCAAGCATTGCAGCTTTTTCTTTTAGAGAGATTTTCTTTCCCTTTCTGGTTTTTTTGTTTTTGTTTTTGCTCCATCTTCCTATAGTAATAAACTTTAAGAACTTTTGATCATTTTATTTGTTCCTCTTTGTAACTTCAATACATAAAATGCTTCATTAATTCCCATATCTTATAGTTTTACAAATAGGACCTTTGCATGAGAAAAAGGCTCTTTACAATCCAGTCAAAACACATCCCTACACCATAAGTACTGGAGCTAAGATTCACACCCAAGCAGTTGAAGTGCAAATTCCACCCTCTGAATCCCAAAGTTATCCTGTCCCACACTGTGTTTTTTTTCATATCCTTGTCCCCAGTGTCTAGCACATGGCAGCATCGAATCAAAGCTAGCCATTTGCATGAATACTTCCATAAAGAAAGAAAGGAATGACTCTCTGGATTGTCTTTCCTTGTCCCTGTCTGAGTTCTGCATTCTGGACATGCTCAGTTTAATCCATTCTTCCACCAATAAGACACCAGCTCTGAAAGCTATCTGTGCCGAGGGGCAATGAGCCTTGCTGAACAGTGTTCAAAAATTCAAATTTGAGAGGCACATTTAAAATACACATCAGCAGCCAATGAAACTCAATTTAAAAATGGGCAAGGGACTTGAATAAATGTTTCTCCAAAAGAATATATAAATGGCCAACAAACCTGTTAGAAGATGCTCAACTTCATTAATCATTAGTGAAACGCTACTCAAAACTGCAGTAAGATTTCACCTCATACCCCTTAGAATGGCTGTTACTAAAAAAATTAAAATTAAAAAAAAAAAACACGTGTTAGCGAAGATTGAAGAAATTGGAATCCTTGTGCACTGTTAGTAGAAATGTAAAATCACACAGCCACTTTGGAAAACAGTATGGAGTTTCCTCAAAAAATAAAAAAATACAATTGTCATATGGTTCAGCAATCCCACTTCTGCACATTTATCCAAAAGAATTAAAAGCAGGATCTTGAAGAGATAGTTACATACCCATATTCATAACCACACTGGTCATAATAGCAAAATATGGAACAACCCAATTGTCCATCCACATATGAAGAAATTTTTACAATGTGATATATACGTATGATGTAATATTAGCCTTAAAAAATGAAGAACACCCTTGACAGCGTGGAAGGATCTTATGCTAAGTGAAATAAGCAGTCACAAAACGGTAAATACTGTATTATTCCACTTATATGAATTATCTAGAGTAGCCAAATTCATAGAAATGGCAGTTGCCGGGGCCTGGAAGGAGGAGGAAATGGGAAGTTGTTTGATCATATAGAGTATGGTGTGACTAAAAGCTGTCCTTCAGAGTCCCTCTGTTTTTCATGTTTTCACTGATACTTTCTCTATTTTCAGAGTTCCCAAGGGCCAACACTGGGTTTCCATGTGTCTCTTGAGTAGGAAAATCGGCCAGTACTAGTAGTCCCCCTAATAAAAAATTATTCATAGTAGGCTTTGCCATGGTTCCTCAAATGTTTATCTAACCAAGTCCTTCAAGTTTAAAGGTATATGAGATTTTTAAAATTTCATTCTAAGTGGTTAGAAAAAATAATGTCAATCGTCTGTTTTAAAAAATAACAGTTAACACTTCAGTCCAAATGAGTTGATAACAGTTTTAAAATAACAAATAGGTTAGTGTTTGTTAAATGTTTTGAGTTACTACAACTAGAACTTGGATGACATAAAAGAATTAAAAAGTAAATGATATTAAAACAATCAGTGATGAAAATGTACCATAAGCCTATTCACTTGGTATTCTTCCAGTACTATTTGGGAGTTTGAAAAGAAATGTTAGCCGGGCTCGGTGGCTCAGCCTGTAATCCCGCGCCTTGGGAGGCTGAGGTGAGTGGATTGCCTGAGCCTGCGTGTTCGAGACCCGCCTGGGCAACTTGGCGAGACCTCATCTCTACAATAAATCAAAAAATTAACCGGGAGTGGTAGCGCGCACCTGTAATTCCAGCTACTTGGAAGGCTGAGGCGGAAGAATCTCCGAAGCCCAGCATGTCGAGGCTGCGGTGGCCGGGAGTGGCCACTGCACTCCAGTCTGGGAGACAGAGTGAGACTCCAACTCAAAAAAAAAAAAAGAAATGTTTATTTTTCTGACATTGTTTTGTGAAAAAAAAAATGAACACAAAGGAGTTAAAAGCCCTCATGTGTTGCAGTAAGTAAGAATTTCTTTGGTGCCAACAACTTACCTCTGACTTAAAGGAGCACATTCTGCCCTACCACACCCTACATCTCCCAATTCAAGTATCAGATTCAGTGGCTCTTACCAACATCACAATATATCGTATGAATCCTCACCTGTTGCAAAAATGTATTTTCACATTGATTAAAATGTACTGAAAAAACTATTGTATTGTTTTTATAGATTGTTTCAGATTCCAATGAAAAGGTAGAATAAACCATAAAAGCATCTAGGGAAAAAAAATTATTTGTCACCTTCTGCCACCAGAACTGTACAGTTCTTTCACAAGAAGAACACTCAAAAATTATCTTCAGTGTAAGAGTCTTGTGATAGAGAAATTTAATGGAGAGAAGAGGTTTGAAAAGTCTATAGCTGGAAGTGATAGCAGTATGTGTTGCCCATGGTGTTGGGCAATAGAGTTTCTGTTTTTCCTGTTGAAAAGAACTAAGAAATGATGGGTGGGATCATGACCATATGGGAAGATCAAGGATGGAAGAATATAGAAAAATCATCTTTATTTTCTTTATAATTTACTTATGCACAATTTTCTGTTATAAATCCCTTCTGACATACTGTGAATGAGGACTCAATAAAATTAACATCAGATAACTAAGTACATTTGAGTTAATGCATATGAGTTTGCCATAAACAGATTTTATGAAAGAAATTGGTAAGGATCTGTTTCAAGATTCTTGTGTCTCCTCATTTCCATCAGGAATATAGAAGTCTTTACAGAAGGGATGGAAAGAGAATGCCATCAAAATATGTCTTTGGAAAAAACTTGCTGACTATGGTGCCCATTCTTCTTCCAAGAATGGTAGTGACCCTTCTATTCCAAGCCTTGTGAGAAGTGATTGCATAATGATTCAGAGGGCTATGAAATGTATGGGAAATGCAGGCTCACCCTGGCTCATGACTAAAACAGGCGCAGCAGCTTCAGGTAGGAGGATAGGAGCAGGTACCCTGAGGAGAATCTGCCTATATTCCAGCATGCTAGAATAAGGGATCACATGTGTCTCCTTTATGTGTGCTTCATGGAAGAGAGAACTGACATGGAACTCTTAAGTCCTTTTAAGAAATCCATCTAGCTGGGCCAGGGATCCCAGCATAAGAAGAACACAGCAATGAACATAGTGCATCTGGAGGCTGCAAAGCTTTTCAATATACCTTCATAATTAGAGGTCCAAGTCGAGTGGGATCCTTTGAAAAGCCACGCAAATGGCTCTTGAGTGAAAAAAAAATCAAGCTTAACCATGTGTTAAATGCTAAAAAAATGTGAAGTCTGATAAGGAAAGTCCCATTCAAGTAAGACTTCTTCTGTCTCCCCCACTCCTGAGATCTGGAAGGTAGACACTGCCTGGTGAGCTGTTGGAGGAAGGGGAAGGATCACACTATGAAAGACAGAGAAGAAATCAGGTGACCCCAAGTCCCACCCCCATCATCCTTTCCTCTTCATAGGTTTCCAGCCAGTAGCAGGTCCAAACTGGGGAGGTAGAAGATTTGATGTTTGCTGTCACAACAAACTTCAGTTCTGATTAAAATCTTAGACAGGACATTCCATTTTCTAAATCGAGACTGTGTGATATAAGGTGACCATAGGACCAAAAGTGAGTAGCATATTCATGAGCCTCTTGGATTTTTCATTTAAAGCATAAGATTCCATGATTCTTTCATTTTCTCAATTCCTTCAAGAATATAGAAAGACTTCTATATTCTTTACAGAGGGAATGGAAAGATAATACATTGAAGAGATGTCTTGGGAAAGAGCTGGTACTGGCTGTGGAAGTTATGCTTAAAATTTTAAAATACAAGTGAACAACTAAATGAATAGAGAAGTAAATGAAGTAAAATTGCATTTTATTTATTGTATTTTGATGCCACCATGAGCTGTGCTCAAGCCAATTCGTCTCATAGAACTATCCTCTGGCAGGTGGTAATCATATTTAATATTATTATAATCACCCCTTCATCTCACTTTGTTGTGATGTATATCCCCCCACATCCTTCTGAAAGGTGAACTGACATAACTCATTCAGGGGTTGCATTAGAAAAGCCAAGCATGGTTGGGCTTCTGACCTCCAAAGTGAGTATGAGAGATGAACAGTCAAGCTTTGCACCAGAAAACACATTCTCATGTATCCCCTTTATCTCTCATGTACCACAGCCCCATCTTCAAAGGCAGAGCTGCCTTAGCATGTCAGGGAATGTCATCTTATAAACCACCAGTAATAAGCGTGAGTTGAGACCCCCAGCAGCAGCGGATGCTAACTCTTGCTCCTGAATCAGGAGTTAATTACATTCTCCCTGTCAGGATAGGAAGTTGGATTTGCTTCAGTGGAGTTTGCTTCAGTTGGAGTTTGCTTCATCTGGGTGATTTGTCTCCTATAAAACTGTTTTTCAGACCCACTGCTGGAATGCTAGAAACTCTGCACTTAGAAAACTATGTGGTTCACTCTCAGACCAAAGGCCACTTCTGTCCCTGTGTTTACATTTCTACCTTTCACAGCCTGGCATTCTGAGGTGGCTTTGTGAAGACAGAGGAGAGTCCTCAGGGGAAAACACTCAAGGCTAGTGCTGTAAATTCTACTCTGTGGCTCTGCTGCTTCATGTTCTACAATATTCCTTAATTCCTGCATTACTGAGGTCAAGGATCCTGTCTTATTGCCCAGTATCTTACACTAAACAGAATTCCCATCTGACTCCCGTGCTCCAAGTCTTCAGTTCAAGACTGATGATCTCGGTCACAGCCTTCTCTACCTTCTGGCAAAAACATGCCATCAAAAAGGAGCATGTTATGCATGGGTTATGTGTCTGTGGTATTTTCTTTAAACAGTGCTCTGTGTTAAAAAATGTTGTCAATCAGAATATATTGAGATTTAACAAATGTTATAGTACACAAGAGATCTTTGATTCAGGGCTTCAGGAACACACCTGGAGGCAAATCAGATAAAGAGTTGTCAGACTTAAGAAAATCAAGAAAAAAAGAAACAGTTTAGATCTAGTCCTTAAAGAACAACCATATGGACAATTCTATGCTCAAATTTACCCTGTTTCTATAGCACCTGGAAAATATTTATTTTGAGTGCAAATAAATATTTGACATCACATCTTTGGGGATTTCAAAATACCTTCAAATTGTGGAGAGTCTAGCCATGTGAGCATAGACCCAAGCCATGAGCATGTGTATTTAGAAAAGAGGAGGATTTCTGTCCTAGTCCCAGTCATTGTTTCCCATGGATGCAACAACATCCTCCTACCTCCTCTCCCTGATTCTGTCTTTGGCCACCTTCAGTGCATTCCAGGAGTGCTCAACCAAGATGATTTTGCCCCCATTTGGCATTGTCTGGAGACATTTTTAGTTATTATAATTGAGGAGTAGAAAGTGGAGGTGATGTCTTTATTAGGTAGAAACCAGGGATGCTGATAAATATCCTACAATGCAGTGGAAAACTCCCCACAACAAAAAATCATCTCTCCAAAAATATAAGTTGTGCTGAGAAACGCTGGTATATTCTCACATTGCAGCAGGAATGAACCTTTAAAACTTTCCAGCAGATAATATTACTCCTCTGCCCAGAATCTTCCAGTGGTTTTTCCCCTTCCATTGGAATATATATAAGCTAGTTTCTCATTGCTTGTAAAGGCCATGGTGACCTGCCCCTGTTCCTCCCTGACCTCGCCTCCTGCTGCTGTCTTCTGGCTCAGTTTACCCTAGTCCGGAGGCTCTCCTTGCTCTTCTGACCACTCCCTCAATCCATTCATGTCTCTTTTCAGATGTCATTTCTTTAGTGAGGATTTCACTGACAATTCTATCATAAAACAAAAACGATCAAAAAAGCAGCTATGCTATAACTTGCCCAACCTTACACCCCAGGGACACAAAATTAGATGAATTATAATCTGTACTTTATGACATACATTCAGTGTTAACTCATGAA
>CAUYQG010044785.1:0-36500 GCA_963574415.1 Tarsius wallacei | reverse complement strand
TCTCGAACCCATGGGCTCAGGCCATCCACTCACCTTGGCCTCCCAAAGTGCTGGGATGACAGGCTGAGCCACCGAGCCCCCCACTGGGGACCTGAGACTCTCAATTGCCCAGATTGCTAGTAAGATGCTGGAGATCAAAGTCCAGGTCTTTGGTCCCCTCCCTGTCCTGTGTGGTTCCTTTGCTGGGCCTCCCACACGGTGGGATGCTCAGGTCCTAGCTGTTTCTGTGAAGATGCAGCCAAAGCCTCTTGAGGTCACAATTCACCAATCCTGTCTAGCCAAGCACTCAATGCTTGTTTCTTTTCTTAATTACTTTATTTATTGTAGTAAAATAGATATAACATAAAATTCACCATTTTGATCATTTTTAAGTGGCATTGGGTACATCTACAGTGTCGGGGAACTCTCACCCCCATCCATTTCTGGAATTTTTTCATGATCCCGATTAGAAACTCTTGACCCATCAAACAACTCCCCTCCAGGTCCTGGTAACATGTTCTACTTTCTGTTTTCTTGAAGTTGCCTATTCTAGGTACTTCATACAAGTGGAATCTACAATATTACTCAATGCTTTTCTTTATTAAGTTCTTTGCTCATTTAAACAATTGCCCCATTCGTGTGTGTTTAGCATTGTGCTAGGATTATACGAGAGACACAGTACATGGCATCAGAGAGTGTCATTTGCATGTTTCGTATTCAGTTTTGCAGCCTCCTCTCTCTCCCTGCCTTGCCCTGGATGTGTCCAGCCCTTTGAACGCCATGAGCATCAAAAGAAGGCTTATTCACTTAGATTTTGTTAGGGACTTTGCACTGACAGATATGCAGAATCTCAAACAGGTGGGTCTACGCGATGCTCTGATGTGTCCAGAGGAGGCAACATGCACTCCTTCCATGGTTCCCATTTTACAGTGCCTTCACAATCCTTAGTCCGCCCTCCTCAGTTTTTACTTTTCTTTTTTTTTTCTGAGTTGGAGGAGTCTCACTCTGTCACCCAGGCTGGAGTGCAGCGGCATGCTCCCGGCCATCGCAGCCTCAACTTGCTGGGCTCTGGTGATCCTTCCGCCTTGGCCTTCCAAGTAGTTGGAACTACATGCGTGCGCTACCACGCCCAGCTAATTTTTGATTGATTGTAGAGACGGGGTCTCGCTAAGGTGACTGGGCTTCTCGAATCCGCGAGCTCAGGCAATCCACTCGCCTTGGCCTCCCAAAGTGCTGGGATGACAGGCTGAGCCACTGAGCCCGGCCCTTAGTTTTTTCATAAATCATATAACATTCCTTTGCACTCCCTTTTTTCAAGGGGGCTTTATTCTAGTCCCTGACGTTTAAGTATCCAGATGAAAGTGTTTGGCTTCTGTTTTTTGTTTTTTTAATTTTAACATTAGCGAGAAATTCCTTATGGCCTAAACAGGTGTCTTTCACATCTCTTATCTTGGTCTAGTCGTCTATAATTTCATTGTTTTGGCCTGATGATTGGGATTCTTCCTCAGTTCGGAGTGCAGAGCAGCTCATGTTGAAAAGAGGCAGACTGTGATGTTGACGCTTGACATTCCTTTGTATCATGGGGGCGGAACCGAGGACTCACTGTCAGCCAGCGTGTCTGCAGCACTCATTCAAAAGGCCCTCTTTCGGTGTCAGGGTAATAAACAGACATGAAATTTCAAATCATCCCACAGAAAAAAAATCGCAAAGCAGTTAGTAATCATTTATCTACTTTTGTATCTTTTCAGGAAATTAGGCAGATGAGAGCAGGGTTTTTTAAATTTTTGTTTTGGTATTAAGGATGCAAAGGGCTGTCAGTGTTAAGGGTGCTATGGATAAATTAAATAAAAAATAGAACAATTGCTAGTAAAGTTGGTCTCAAGGGATGCATGGAAAGCCTTTAAATGTCTCCTGTACCTTGATAACCTTTTCCCCCGAATAAGCGCTGCTCGAATGATGATTATCCTTGGAGACAGTTTTGTCTTTGTTCATAAAGAATTTTAAGTAGTAAAAGCCAAGAAGAAAAAATTCCTGTCAGCAAGGATAGATTACTCTTTCAAGTATACTTTTTCTTATATTTTAAAATAAGCCAATGGATTTGGTTTTACAGATTTTAGTCCTATTCTCCCAGCTAGCCCGAATGTGGAAAGGAGTTCTTAAATCTACAGACAGTTACCGCACAGAGAGAAGTGGGAACACACAAATAAAGATGGAACACTGCAGGCTTAGTTTGTTTTCAAATGTCATGCCCTGACCAAGGGCTGCAGTAGAACTCTTGAACCTTCTTCCAACGGAGACTTCTTGACTTGTACAGTTTCTCCATAAAGCATCTGCTTTTGAGTGGGACACTTTTCTAATCAGGCATAGCCTAGCCACTTCAGCCCACGTTTTCAGCTCCCAGCCCAGTGGATCTCAGGACACTGGGCGTGCCCTTCCCACCAGCTCCTGGATCAAGAAACATGACGTTAACTCTGAGTGGACTTGTGCCCTCCTGTTCAGCCACTCCTCCCCAGTGTGGTCAAATGACTTGTGCCCACTCTTGAACTTTCTGGAAATGGAAACAGACTGCATGCGCTTTTTGGCACCTGATTTCTTTGGCCTGACTTTATGTTTGGCAAACTCATTATTTTCCCCCTTCACTTTTATGCTTCTCCCTTAATTTTGATGCTTCGCAGTGGCTTCCATCTTTTTTTTGTTTCCTAGATAAACACTTGGATTTTATCTGTCACCTACTTTTGATTCAGTGATGATATCCATGACATATGCCTATTATAGAGTGACTAAGCCAGGTCCTCTTGGTGTCTTTAAAAGCTGAAGTTGCAGCTCTATTCACAACAGCAAAAACACAGAACCACCATGTTGCCCGTCGAAGCTGGACTGGATAGAGAAAATGTGGTACAGATACACAATGGAATATTATGCAGCCATAAAGAAGGACAAATATACGGAGTTTGCAGCTACTTGGATGGATTTGGAGTTGATCATACTCAGTGAGCTATCACAGAAATGAAGAACAGAGTCCCATATGTTCTCACTCATAAGCGGACCTTGAGCAATTATAATGCTATAAGAAAGCGATTGGCAGTAACGGGAAACTGTCAGGGAAGGGGAGGTGGGATTGGCAGTTGAGGGAAACTGCCAGGGGAGGGAGGGGCACACCTCATCAACCAGGGTCCCTGCATGGTCGACGTTTGTATACCTAACCCTGAATTGTACCCCACATCTTTATTAAAAAGGAATAATAAATAAAAGCTGAAGTTGCCCCCACTTTATCTTCTCCAGAGTGATCTGGAAAGAACGGAGAGCCTGGAAGAGAGAAGAGAAGACAAGGCCAGCTCTCCTCTGCCCTGCAGCATCCGTTCCTTCGAGCATTCTCCTTGGAGCAGGCGGGGTGGCTCACGCTTAAAGTCCTATCCTCAGAGGCTGAGGCGGAGGGATTACTTGAGCTCAGGAGTTGTCGTGTAGCCTGGGCTCGTGAGACCTGGCTCAGAAAACACCAACCAGACAACGAAGACCAGTGCTGAACCCTCTCCTGTTCACTCCAACCCAGTCCTTCGGGTCGGCGGAGCTTGGTAGGTGTCAGCTGCGCCAGTCATGCTAAACTCCGTGGCGACCGTTCCCAGCCAGGACTCCTCTCCCTCTCTCATTAGAGGGAGAAAGGAGAGGCGGGCTCTTGAAACAGATCACCTGCTTTAAATACAAAGGGATCATCTGTTTGGCTGATAATTTCTTCATGACTTTTCCCCTCTTCTGGTGAGTTTGGCGATGAGAAATGAGTTAATACTTCATCACATATAGAAACAAACTTACCTTCAACGACATGCTTTATGGTGAGAGAGAGGGAGAGGGGGATTTAAGGGCTCTGATACATTCAAGTTCGGGCAATCGATTTTATGAAGATGTTTTTTCCAGGTTCATTTGTGGTGCAAAATTTATATTAGTGGCCCTGTAATTTTTGCTATCTTTTTACTAAATACTAGTCCAAGTAATTCATTTTCTTGCACTATGCAAACATAAAGCCAATGGTTGTCTGAATTTGTCAACTATGGAGTATCAAGGAAACCAATAGGATTTTTTTAAACATTTGGATTCAGGGGGTACACATGCATATTCGTTACAAGGACCAATAGGATGTCTAACCACCCTTCCAGCATACTCTTCTGGCTTCAAAGGTGGAGACTACTCATTGGCATGCAGTCGACTTAGATTTTTAAGTTATAGCCAGAGTGATTATAAAACAAAGTACTTATAAGAGAACTGGGCATTTCTTTTCTGCATATATTTTTGCATATTGCAATTGGCATTGCAGCCCTGGGAGAAATCTAAGCTGAAGGTGAACATTGGAGAAAGTAGGAGGAAACAGAGTTATGTCTGCTGTGATTTTATTTTATTTTATTTTATGTTATTTTATGTTATTTTATTTTATTTTGAGTTGGAGTCTCACTCCGTCGCCCAGACTGGAGTGCAGTGGCCGCCCCCGGCCACCGCAGCCTTGACCTGCTGGGCTCCGGTGATCCTTCCGCCTCAGCCTTCCGAGTAGCCGGAACTACAGGCGTGCGCTACCACGCCCGGCTAATTTTTTTGATTTATTGTAGAGATGAGGTTTTGCCTGCCCAGGCGGGTCTCGAACCCGCGGGCTCAGGCAATCCACTCACCTCAGCCTCCCAAGGCGCGACCATGCAACTATTAAAAGTGATGTCATAGGTCTATATTTTTGATAAGGGAGGATGTTAATGATATATAATAATATACTTATATACTATAGAGTGTACTTTTTTTTTTTTTTTAGTTGCAGTCTTACTCTTGTCTCTCAGGCTGGAGTACAGCCTCGATCTGCTGGGCTCAGGCAATCCTTCCACCTCAGCCTTCCAAGTAGCTGGAACTACAGACGCATGCCACCACGCCTGGCTAGTTTTTGTGATCTGTTGTAGAGATGAGGTCTCACCAGGTTTCCCAGGCTGGTCTCGAACCTCTGGGCTCAGGCAATCCTCTCGCCTCGGCCTCCCAAAGTGCTGGGATTATAGGCTGAGCCACTGCGCTTGGTCTAGAGTGTATATTTTAAAATAATTTATATTCTGGGATTTTTCTGAGCATCAGGATTCGTATAGTCTAGCTAAAATCAAAATGTGTATATAATTTTGTGTCTTGTTTTTGCTTTTCTTAACATTATGTAAGAACCATATAGGGCCATATAACAAACCTTGAATAAACTTCAATAATAATGCCAGTTCGGGCAACATAGTGAGACCTTGTCTCTACAAAAAAAATTTTTAAAAATTTAGCTGGGAGTGGTGGCACACACCTGTAGTTCCATCTACTCAGGAGGCTGAGGCGGGAGGATCATTTATGTCCAGGAGGTCAAGGCTGCAGTGACCTGGGATCGTGCCACTGTACTTCAGCCTTGGTGACAGAGTGAGACCCGTCTTAAAATTTTTTTTAAAATCCATAATACCCATCAAGTTGAAATTTCCTGATTTAGATCATCAATCATTTGCTGTTAGAGCAGCTTATTCCAACACATTTTTAAGGACTAGATCGTTAACACCTTTGTGCATGCAACTTTTTTTTCATTTTCAGGAACATTTTCTTAGGATGAATATCTCTAAATCAAATTACTAGGTCAAAGTATAGAAATGTGTGTATATTTGAGGAAGATACAAATATTTTTAGGGCTTGTAATACATACTGACAGATTGCTTTCCCACAAGGTCATACTAATTCAACCCAAGACTTGGTTTGGAAGTCGGATGTTTGTCCACTCTTCTCCACAAAGAGAAGAGCTGCCACTGCCACGAATTGTCTTCCATGGGTTTATTTTCTCAACTGAACAGGTTGCCCTTAGAGTATCCAATCCTGCTGTTCTGATGAAATCTCATGGTTCCTGATGAAACTGTGCCCAGATTGCCACAAATATGGAAAGCAAAAAAAGGTATTTCAGAGTAATGAAACCCCTACAGACACTCACCAATAGATCAGTCTATGTGGCAAAGAGTTATTTGATTATGCAACATGTAACTCAATACATTTCTGCAGATGCATTTGAACTGCTCTTGAGAATGCCTTTATGTCCGAATTATTCATTATACAAATCAAACGTGTTAAAAAGGGAGCATCCCAGTGGAAGCCTCAGACAAAAACCGAAAGATAAAAGACTGGAAGACGTTTCAGAATGTCAAAAAAAGAACACAACAAACTCTCTTGTTCCATTTCAACAGAAGCTAAAACATCTGATGAACAAAAGTACAAAGTTGAGAAAAAGAATCACAATAGCTAAGAATACATAAATAACGAAAGTGACGAGAGAAGAGAGAATGATTATAAGAGTCCAATAATGCCAAAGCAGTACTTCACTAAGAGGAAGGGAAAAAATTAGAGCATACATAAATTGTTTGAGGCCAGGCTCGGGGGCTGTCACCAGTAACCTTAGCACTTTGGGAAGTGAAGGCAGGCAGATTGCTTGAGCCCAGGAGTTTGAGACCAGCCTGGGCAACATACAGAGATCTCATCTGTTAAAATTTTTTTAAATAGCCAGGCATGGTGGCATGCACTTGTAATCCCAACTACTCAGGAGGCTGAGGTAAAAGCATTGCCTGAGCTCAAGAGGTCAAGGCTGTGGTGAGCATTGATCATGCCACTGCACTCCAGCCTGGGTGACAGACCCTGATTCAAAAAAAAAAAATTTTTGTTTGAATCATATGAATATAGTGAAAAAAGAATTGCAATCTTGATACTTTGACCACAAAACACAGACATCAACAAGGGTAACATGAACTCATAATAAGCCACTACTACAAGGACATTAACCAAAAAATGTAGGAAAAAATACAGTCAAAAAATGTAGAAAAAGCATATTCTAGCGATATGTCCAAGTTCACCAATACCAATATTGTCACTTTTTTGGGTACGCAGTATTTGTTAGCTTTTTAGAATTTTCAATTTGTTTTGACTTATCTTAAATTAATATTCACGTTCATGCCTAATTTTGTCTGTATAATTGGATGCTCTTTTTCTTAGAAAGGGCCCCAGTTTGTATGAGACTCAGGTTCTCATAAACCTAAATCTATCCTGTGGTGAACACTAAATGCCTGCAAAAATATCCTTAGAAAAGATCACAAGTCCAGTTCAGCTGATTTCCATCATCATACCTGGTGTGTTTTGTAACAGGAAGGCTTACCACAGCTAAATCCTTTGGGAAGGATTATACAATACTAGAAAGACTCTCTCCTCATAGGTCCTGTGGGTGGGGAAATGGGTTGATTCATTGACGCTTCCAGCATTCAACACTCAAATATTTACTGAGCATCTACCACATACACTGTGAACTGGGGACATAGATTAATGGCAAGAGGCTAGTGAGAGGGATGGGAACCAGCACCACTCAGCAGGGTACAACCACAAAGTAACTCTGGTCTTTTCCTAGCTGTCTTTACCACCTGGTTCCAGGGTCTGCTTTCTTTCCTCACCCCGACACGATGTCTTGGTATCCTAGCTCCCAATAAATCACGAGAACAGTGGTTATATGTCTGGCCCAGGTAATAATCAAAACGTTCAATTTCATTTAAAGTCAAAGCATTTGGCCAGGTGTGGTGGCTCACGCCTCTAATCCCAGCTTTGGGAGGCGGAGGCGGGAGGATCACTTGAGGCCGGGAGTTTGAGACCAGCCTGGGCAACATAGCAAGAGTCTGTCTCTGCACAAAAAAACTTTTAAAATTCCCGAGTGTGGTGGTGAGCACCCGAAGCTGAGGCAAGGAGGATCACTTGAGTCCAGGAGTTTGACGCTACAGTGAGCTATGATCATGCCACCGCACTCCAGCCTGGGCAACAGAGCTAGACCTTGTCTTCAAAAAAGTAAGTACAAATAAAGGTAAAGCATCTCCTCTCTGGATCGGAAGCCTAAAGTGGTAGAGGTGGTCATCTCTTCCCATACCCTCCCTGCTCACACATGCTACCTCCCCTCCCTAGCCAGGGTTTCTGATGATGGGGGGGGGGATGTGGAACAAGGATAAAAAAGCAGAAAGGAATTTATCTGACCACTTCAGTTGTGACCTGACCTGACAATGGCGTTCTATAGCTAGCTTCTCTTTGGGTTACTTCTGTGGGTTTCTTGGTGAAGTCACTGGAATTTATGTTGCAAACCTCCCAGCTTAGGGTTGCCAGATAAAATACAGAATGCCCTACTAAATTTGAAGTTGAGATCAACAATCAATCACCCTTTTTTTTTTTTTTTGAGACAGGGTCTCACTCTGTTGCCCAGGCTGGAATGCAGTAGCACAAACCAGGCTTACCACAGCCTCCACCCCCTGGGTCCAGGTGATTTTTCTGCCTCAGCCTCCATAGTAGCTGGGACTTACAGGCGTGTGCCATCATGCCTGGCTATTTTTTTTTTTTTTTTTTTGAGTTGGAGTCTCACTCTGTCACCCAGACTGGAGTGCGACCTGCTGGACTCCGGAGATCCTTCCACCTCAGCCTTCCAAGTCGCCAGAACTACAGGCGTGCGCTACCACGCCCAGCTCATTTTTTTTCCTGATTTATTGTAGAGACGAGGTCTTGCCAAGTTGCCTGGGTGGGTCTTGAACCCGCAGGCTCAGGCAATCCGCTCGCCTCGGCCTCCCAAAGTGCTGGGATTACAGGCTGAGCCACCAAGCCCGGCCCATCTTTTTTCTTTTTAAGAGATGAAGTCTCATTACGTTGCCCAGACTGGTCTCAAACTCCTGGGTTCAAGTGATTCTCCTGCCTTGGCTCCCAAAGTGCTGAGATAACAGGCGTGGGCCAGCACGCCCAACCAAATAACATTTTAGTGTAAGTAGGTCCCAAATATTGCATGTGACATACTAAAAAACATCTGTTGTTCAATTCAATTTAAAATGGGTGTCTTGTATTCTTGTTTGTGAAATCTGGCAATCCTATCCAAGCTACACTTTTCATTATAAGGTTGAGGTATGTGTATGTTGCAGGAAGGGGTCATAGTAGCCCTTTGACCTCTGGTGTTTCTGTGATCCACATCTCTGCTCGGTCCCTTTGCCCCGTTCCAGGCAACCTTCTTGGGTGGGGTGTCCTTCAAGGAGGCTCCAGGAAGTCCCCCCACCTTTTGCCCCACATCTGGCCCTCAGGGGCCACACACCTTCACCCTGCTGCCCTCTGGGACAGGGTATCATTGGCGCAGGGCAGTCCTGACTTCTCAGACCAGTTCCCCCAATTGCTCAAATGGACCAGAGATGCTCGCCCCTGACGCCCTTCTCACTCCTTGAAGTGAGGGGGATGCACTTGTTACCACCCTCCATGGAAGGGCAATGGGGGTGGTGGGAACACACAGCCCTCCGTCAACCTCTCTAAAGAAACCCTCCCCGACTCCTCGCTCCTGGGCTGGAAGCGGGTGAAGAGTTGACCGAGGACGTGTTACGTTCTCTGAGCTTGTCCTGCTCAGGGCCCCAGCACCTCGTGTGGAAGTGGGGGTTCCTGCACCTCCTGTTTCGTTCTCTGCCTTTGAGGCCTCTGCTGACATTTCTAGCTAGCAGGAAAAGTCCCTCTTACCATCCAGTTACACTTCCTTGTTATGAAAGAAGTCCAAATGGGGCGCTAAGGGAGTGGGAAGAGCAGTTTATTTCGCTGGGTCTGGGGGTAGTCAGGAGGGGCTGCACAGAAGAGGGGTCGCCCCAGCGGGCCCTTGTCCAGTGCAGCACAGACCTTAAAGTGTGCGCGAATCCCCTGGGATCGTGTTTAAAAACAGATTTGGCTTCACTAGGTCTGGGATGGGGCCCTGAGATACTTTGTTTCCCACGGCTCTCAGGTGATGTCCTCAGATGCACTTGGAGCAGAGCGGGGCTAGCCGACTGCATAGGCAGAGTTGCTAGATCCCTGGGGGAGGTAGAAGAGGTGGGGTGCTGCAGGCCAAGGAAACAGCGAATGTGAACGCAGAGGAAGAGCCCAGGTCATGTCAACACTGCCTTTGTGGGTTCAGCCCGTAGGTCAGGGGCTAAGAGGACCAAGCCACACTGGTGGAAGGGGGATGAGGGAGCTGGCAGTACTTGGAGCTCCTACATGAAGCTCCTGGGGGTCTTGACTGAGCCTGGAAAAGCTGGAACAGGAAAAGCAAGCCTAGTGGGTTCCGTTTGTGGCAGCTCTTGTAAAAAGGCTTTACAAGCGAGCCTGCATAATTGTATCTCAGAAAGCCATGTGAACATTAATTACTCAGGGCATCTGATGGTTTGACCACAAAGCGCCTCTGACAGACACCTGCAAGTCTTGCTTTGCACAATGCCCAGCTGGCATGGGCATGCTACAGTTCGCGTGACTCTATGTCTCCCCACGTGCACGGGTGGTATGAGTCGTCTGATGAGGGTTTACTGTCTCAGCGTAACCTCAGTGGAGGGTCATCCAATGACATGGCCTAATCTGCCTGTGGGATGCAAACTAGTGGCCCCCTAAAAATGTTCACTTCTTGGTCCCCAGGACCTGCGAATATGTGACCTTACATGGCAAAGGGGACTGTGTAGATGTGGTTAAGGACTCTGACGTGAGAGATTATTCTAGGTTATTCAGGTGGGCCCCGTCTAATCACACAAGTCCTTGGATAACTTTTCTCGACTGTGGTCAGAGGGAAAGATGTGATGAGGGAAGAAAGTTCAGAGAGATGGCAGCGTGAGAAGGGGCCCTAATCTTGGCTCTGGGATTTTAGGGGTTATGTATAAGGACCAGAGAGAGGCCTCTAAGGAGGAACGAAGGGAGTGTCCTCACTGACAGTCAGCAAAAAAGTGGAGATTTCAGTCCCACAACCTTGTGGAAAAGAATTCCGCCAATGGGCAAGAATAGGGATGCTTGCCTAGAGTCCCCAGAAAGGAACACAACCCTGCGGCCAAGCGAGACCCCGTGTCTCAGCTGCAGAACCCTATGATAATAAATTACATTGTTTGAAGCTTCTCAATCTGTGGCGATTTGTTACAGCCACAATAGAAAACTGATAGCCGGCCCAGAGTGACCACCCCCTTCCTTGTCAGAGAAAGGCTCATACCTTCTGCTGAAAACTGGCTTCCCCAAGTTGTCACACCAGTGCTGAATGCTTCTCAGAAGCAGCTGCTGTTTTCTGAGAACAGTGAATTGTTTGTAAGCCTGAGAACAGGATGGAAAGCCCACTTTGCACACAGTCCTGAGTCTGATGGGTATGCTCTCGGAGTTGGTTGGTCTTCAAGTAGCTGCTTTCTGTCTTTTTTTTTAAAACTGACTCCCTGCTTAGCTTGTTTGACTTTCTAACTTTATGCAGAAAGCCATCTCAACTCTTTTTGTAGAAGAACAGTTGTATGAACATGGTAGGGGGAGCTACCACATGCCTCCCTCAGTGGTTTCAGCGATGGGCCCCTGCCCAAATGTCTCAGCGGCATCCTTTTCAGACCAATAGGGCCGTCAGAGTGGAAAGGGGTTTTAGACTTGCTCCAGTCCAACCGTCCCATTTTATGTGGAAAGAAGGAAGAAAGGAAAGGAAAAAGGAAGAGAACTGAAGTCAACCCTCCTCCAGGGAGTGGGCTTGGCCAACAGGATCCCAAGGGATGGCATGACATTAAAATTAAGAAACCAAGGGCAGTTGAGAACTAAAGAAACGGAACCCAGTCAGCCAGGAAGCATCCCTGAGGGCTAACCAAGCCATCAGAGCCCACCAGAGCCATCAGAGAGTCTGGCGTCTAGAAAGTCAAGTAGCCAGAAAGTGGGGCTGGAACTGACACTTAAGTTGGCTGCTGTGCAACCAGCAAGGGGTGGGACAGACCCAGGGACCAAGTGACCAGGGTCACACAGCAGATAAACAGAGCTGCCTGGACTTCAAACTGGACTCGTGTCATTGTGCCCAAGCAGTCATCACCCTCCATGAATTGTAAACGTTTATTCAAAGTCACATAACCTAGGCAACATAGCAAGACCTCGTTTCTACAAAACTAAAAAAATTAGCCGGGCGTGGTGGCACACACCTTAGTCCCAGCTACTCCAGAGGCTGAGGCGGGAGGATCCCCTGAGCCCAGGAGTTTGAGGCTGAGGTGAGTTGTGATCATACCACGATACCCAGCTTGTGTGACAGAGTGAGATCTCAAATCAAAAGCAAACAAAGTTACAAATGTACACACTCTTTCTACATATACAGATTTTCTAAAGGCTAGCATCTAAACAAATCAATTAAGGTCAACTTTACTTTTTCTGAGTTTTTTATTCAAAGTTTTCTGAGTAATTGAGCAAATTCAACTTTCTTTCTCCCTCCTCTCTGTCCTCACTTGTTTTTTTAAACTTTATTTTATTTTTTTTAGAGACCAGGTCTCACTCTGCACCCTTGACTGGAGTACAGACATAGCTCACTGCCGCCTCGAACTCCTGGGAGAACTCAAGGGATCCTCCCACCTCAGCCTCCCAAATAGCCAGGGGATAGTACACCATCACCCCTCTTCATTTAAAGAGTGCTAACTTGGTGGTGAGTTAAAATTTGGGAACATTAGCCAAATGCTTACTTTCCCCTTTTTGGCTGACAAATGAAGGCTTCCCAGGGTATCCTCATCCACGGGATTTATCTATGTGCTTTGTGGGGGGCCTGATTCCCCATAAAGGTAGAGGGAAAAACCAGTGGCTGCCACTTGGGCTCAAAGGCAGAGAAGCCTTGACCCTGGGGTCTGAGAGGCCCCAAAGGGAGTCAGCCACATAGACTTTCCTGCCCCACTCTGCCAACCGCAGCCCCATTTAGGAGGTGCCCCTTTCCCCACAAGACTATCTTTGGTTGAACTATTAAAGTCATTACTTAAATAAATAGTCATTGATCACCTACCCTCTGCTAGCACTGAAGTCCTATGACTTTAGTTCTCATCCCTATTGGCTATTGACACCATGCCTCTACCCCCAATTCTACTACCACCTTCCAGCCTGATACAGGACCGGCCTTTCTGAGCCTCTGACCTCTTCTTTCTCCCAGGGTCTATTTTGGTTCTTCCTTCTTGGCTCAGTAAGTACATGACAATTCCAGACAAGCCTTACAGGCTCCCCCACCTTGGTCTCAGCCTCAGGGCCAGGGCAGGATCCTGGCCTACAAATAACACACTCAGAGCTTCAGTCCAGTTTCTGCAGGGGCGGGCAGCAGACGGCTCGCCCTGGGGGGCCCGAGTCCAAACACCTGCTCCCTGGCACAGCAGAAGCCCTCATCCAGGCCTGAAATGGCAGGCCTGACTGTCCATCACTAGGAGTCTCCTGACAGCAAGCTCAGGCTGCCCTTCTTCCCTGAAGTCTATTCTGCCTGCAAGGTCAGCTTCCGCTGTTCCATGATGATTAATGCCGAAGTTGTCTTTCCACTCTGCAAAACGCCTTTTCATGCCGTGTGTTCAGAGAGGACCTGTGCGGAAATGTGGGGAAATGACCGCATGTTTATTTATGTCGTCCATTGTTGGCTAAGAATATCCAGGTGCTCTAATAATGGAGGTACCAGGAAAGGAAGAAGTGTTGGATGGTGGAAAGGATGCTGGGCTTGGGGTCCGGAAACCAAGTCCCATAAACCTTCAGCAAGATCCTTCTAGTTCTTGAGCCTCCGTTTCTGCCTTTGGGAGAAAAAAATGAGCCTACTAGTACTTGCTCTGCCAACCTCAAAGGGATATGACGAGGATGAGAGGATGTATGAGCATCCCAAACTCTCTCAAGCCCAGGGACAGAGGGACAAATGAATCTACATGAACAGATGTCACTGGCTTGTGCCTCCCACTTGCTGACACAGGACTTCCAGCCCCCCTCCCCCATGTAAGTTTCATCAGAGATATTTTGCAGAGTGCCTAAGGGTGTTTCAGGAGGACCCCCACACAATCTTCTCTCTCAAGTCACTCCCTCCAGCTACCCAGCAGGGCTCTCAAAATGACAAAAACTAAGATGTGTCAAATGAGCTGTCCCTTCTCAGACTGTCCCCATTCCCCCATGCGGAGAGACTGGGACATGCCCAGGAATCCAGGAATGTCCAAGTTTCAGGTTAGCCCAGGAGAATATTACTACTCAGAAGGTGGGACCCTGAGCTGAGGGTCTTAGGCATGTTCCCACTGAATCCACACAGCTGCCTCAAGATGGGGAATGTCCTTGTCCTCCTTTTACCAAAGTCACACAGCCAGTAGTAGTAGGTGGTGGAACCACATGGTAGACGTCTGTCATTTTGGCTGCTTAGCATTCAGACATACTTATTCTATGCTTTCTTCTTACATATAGATCTATGATCCAACTCAAGTTAATTTTTGTATATGATACCACATAAGAATTGAGGTTCGTTTACTTTGTATGTGGATGCCCAATTGTGGATATACAGTATTTCTTATTTGGGAAAAACGTCAAGATTAGTGAAAGGAAGATTCCACTGCCCACTATGGAAACCAAGCTGAAGACGCCATTCCCCTCAAAACCTGAGAGTTTAACCACTTTCTGGTTGCTTAAAACTTTAACCCTGGCTGGAAGCGGTGGCTCAAGCCTGTGATCCCAGCACTTTGGGAGGCTGAGGCGAGAGGACTGCCTGAGCCCACGGGTTCGAGACCAGCCTGGGCAACTTGGCGAGATCTCATCTCTACAATAAATTTAAAAATTAACCTGGCGTGGTAGCGTGCACCTGTAGTTCCGGCTACTTGGAAGGCTGAGGTGGAAGGATCGCCTGAGCACAGTGGGTTGATGACACTGAGGTGGCTGTGAACGACAGACTGAGACTCCAACTAAAAAAAAATTAAAATTAAAAAAAACCTTTGACTCTTTTGGGAAACAAGCCAAGGCACAAGGTCAGTTAGGAATGATATGAGGTAGCCATGAAAGGCAGTGACAAGTGTCTCTCCAAAGGTGACTGTGCCTTGCCTCCTCTGTGTCTTGTCCCAGCCAGGGCCTCCCAACCAGCCCCATGCTTCCATGAATACCCACTGTCTCCCATAAATTCCTTCTCTGCTTAAGTTAACCAGAAACAGTTTCTACTTGCAACTAAATCCCCAGCTGCTGCAAGGCAGAATTCAAACTCAGGTATCTGCTCCTGAAAAGCCTGTGTACTTTCTCAAATACCATTCTTTTTGCACTGTTAAAGCTTACATACATTTAAGACACAATTAGAATTACAATACATTAAATTGGACAATATCCTACTGAGATAAGTGGCAGGGTGGTGGCAATTGTGGGAGAAAGCAAGCAAGCTCAAACCATCAAGGTTGCATGTTCCAAATCTAAGGACTCGCAGAAAGGTCTGAAAGGAAAACAGTTACTCAAGTCAGGAAAACAATGGTTTAAATGGGGGGTGATGGGATTCCACCCCCTGTTTTCCAAAGAACTAAATTCAGTTGTAATTTAAAAATATATATTCTTATACGGTTAGTGGATGGCCACAGTCATGAAATCTAGCAGTTTAAAACCAGGACAGACCTTAAAAATCATCTAACTTTCAGACCAGAGTGAGTATTATAAGGGAGAAAAATCATCTAACTTACCTCATTTCATAGATAAGGAGACTGGCTCCCAGTTAGGTTAGAAGACTCATGAAACACTGCACATCAAAGCAGTGACAGAGCTACACTGGAGGGGTGTTTTCTCTCCACCTTGACACTTGCTGCATGGGAAAGAATGATGAAAATAGATCCCTTCTTACACAGGGAGAAACTAGATATTAGTTTAATTAAGAAATCAGGCCTGGCTCGATGGCTCACATACATAATTCTAGCACTTTGGGAGGCCGGGGTGAGAGGATTTCTTGAGGACAGGAGTTCGAGACCAACCTGGACAACACAGTGAAACTGCCCATCTCTATTGAAACAATACACACACACACACACACACACACACACAAACACACACAGAGAGAGAGAGAAAATGAAATCAAATTCCACGCTTACTCTAGTTTTGTTACTTGATGTCTTCATGAAGTCAGATTCCTTCTCAAAACCATCCCCTGAGATGTGCTCACTCTTTCCTGTTCCTACTGAGGAACTGTCTAGGTACTTCTCTCCCGAGGTCCCCTGGAATGTTCCTGAGCCCAAACTTAAACGAGTGAAGCATTTCAGAGCTAAGGTGTATCTGAAGTTCTCTGAAGCATATTTCCCTGCAATTTACACAGGGTTTCTTAAACGTATTACTGGGAGGACTGATAGGCTGTGGTGTTATCTTGGTGTCACAGTGAAATGGCGCTGTGGTCTTTGCTCATAGACAGTCACTTCAGTTACCTCCTATGGAAAAAGGATACTGAAGAGATTCAACAGAAGACGCAAGGTCTCTATCGAGGCACTTTCACGCAAGCATGCAATGACTGAGTACAACTTAGGGAAAATACACTTTCTTAGGCAGCTCTGGTAGTTAGAGGAGGTGCTAGCGAGAACTGGCCAGCGTCCCCCGTGGAGCAGGCACTTTTCCATCAGGGCCTCCCCAGTGACCAGAGCCTCACTGTCGACCAGAGAGCCAAGGCCCAACCATAGGTACAAAGCGATGCAAAGCTTAGGGAGAATGAGGTCCCTCAGTTAGTAGTGATATGGAAAGTTCTCCAGGGTTCACTAGGGATGCAAAAAGCAAGTATGCTCATTTGATCACATGGCATAAAAACAAACATAGGATTTATCAAAATATACAGAAAACTTCTGAAAAGAGACACACAGAACTGTTAACTCAGAAGTGTTTGCTTCTGAGGAGTGGGATTGCAATATTAGGGAGGGAGGGGAGAGGTTTTTTGGTGGTTTTTTTTTTGTTTAAAATACTTCAGTATTTACATAAACAACAATAACAAAAACTACAAGTACATGTTACCTTTATAATTAAAGAGAGTAACCATTTTTTTAAAAGTTCAGTTTCCAAGGCATTAACCCCCTCACCCCAAGATCTGGGTGGGTGCTGTTTGGAAATCTGTATCTTAATAAGTTCTTTGAGTGATTCTAACATGCAGCCAGAGTTGAGAACCACCGGGCTGAGGCATTAAGGATCCCTGATGATGTATTAACTGGGAGGGGAGATATCAAAGGATGCTGGCAAAATTCAGCAGAAAAGCTAACCAGTGTGCTTCCTGGGACAGATGTAGGTTCTGCAGGTGGGCAGCCAGAGGGCACTGGGGTTGCTGCCCAAGAAGTGAAGAAGAGAGAGCAGGAGAAGGCAGGTCAGGCCCACATGACAAGCCTCAGAGGCCCACTGTGTCCCCAGAGCCGTGGTCCCCGTGGCCTCTGTTCTCTCCACCCCTAAGCAAGGACTTGTAACTGAGGAACCCACAAGCAATTAGGATACTTGTTGTATTTGGAAGCCTCCAAATTTTGTTTAAAAATAATTCTGGGTTTCTTTCAGAAGGTAGGTTGGGGAGAAACATCTGGAATGAAATAAACCCACAGACCACTTACACAGACCAAAAGGAAAATGAAAAAAAAAAAAAAAAATCCCACTCCAAATCATGCTATTCTTAACAGTGCCAGGAAAGACATGAATGAGGAGATGAAGGACAAAAAACAAACCTCGAAATGATGTGAAGAGAGGGTGGGGAAAACCAGAGTGTGGGTGGGTCTGGAAAGAAGTTTCCTTTAAGTAATCTTGAGTCTTTTTCCAAAAAAGTAGTTTTTATGGGTAGTTCTAAATTATACACTTGAGTCAACTCTGAGAAAGTTTACCCAAGACTAGCATCTACAGTCCCCTCCTCCCATAGACTTGGTTAAACGTTCTGTGTCCTGCCCCAGGAACAATGGCTGTCCTCTCGGAGTAAGTGTGTTTCTGACAGACATTGTTCTCCACAGCAGTGCGGTGTCTCTACATGTTTGATGTTCTGAGGCGAAAAGGGACTGACAACATCTGCGAGAACTCTTAAAAGGGTTGATGGAGGACTTCCAAAGCATCAGCTGCGATTCCCATTGCAGGTGAGTCCTCTTGGGAAATGTCTGCTGTGGGGACACATCTTTCCAGAAAGCCAGTGTCCCAGTGGCTTATGTTGGTTCCTTTGTTTCCTGTCACCCAGGCTGGAGGGCAGTAGCACGATCACAGCTCACCACAGACTCGACCTTCTGGGCTCAGGTGATCCTTCCATCTCAACCTCCTAAGTAGCTAATTTTTAAAATTTTTTGTAGAGACAAGGTCTCGCTATGTTGCCCAGGCTGCTCCCAAACTCCTAGCCTCAAGCAATCTTCCTGTCTCGGCTTCTTGAAGTGCTGGGATTACAGGCATGAGGCCCTGTGCCCAGGCTGTTGATTCCTTTAGAAAGGCTGAGCATCTAGCAGAGGCCCTCTAGAAGTTATATCTCTTATTCTTGTTCAGTTCTGTGAAGTCGTTTTTATTGTCCACATTTCACAGAGGAGGAAGTTGAGTCCCAGGGAGTCTAGGCTCCAGACTTTGGCAAATCTAGTTCCTCTACTCACTAGTAGTGACTCTCTGTGTCTTGGGATCCTCCTTTTAAAAGTGGAGAGATTAATGAACCCTCCCTCCCAGTAACAGAGAGGATTGAGAAGATACATTGTAAAGTGCTTAGCAGAGAAATAAGCAACCAACAAATATTAGGTGCCATTATGATTGTTGTTCTAATAAGTAAAAAGGTTAAATAGCTTGTTCAAATTAAGTAATTCAACGCTGAAATAAAGTGTTGAAGCAGGAGTTTGAGTCATTGTCTTAATCTCAGTACACATTCTCATTATTCAGCACTGACTTTCTAAGCGGAAGATGAAAGACAGACAGACATCAGACAGAGACACCTGTCCTCTTCCCCAAGGGGTAGTAAAGTAGCCGGGTCTGGATTAGGTGGATGTTAGCCGGGTATGGACTAGGTGGATGTTGTGGATGTTACCTTCAGGCCACAGGGTTTATTTTATGGCTTGTTAGTCAGAGAGTGAGAATGACTGCCTGCCATCTGCTGTAACATAGGTCCAGGGTTAGTAGGAGAATTCTGCTGACTGGGCAGTGGGCAGGGCCAGAAGCTGGGAACAGATTGACAGGGGCTGAAGGAACTGGTACCACAGACCCTGGTGCAGGGGTAAACTCAACAGGTTAACATTTCAAACCATCTGGGGAACGTGGTCAGCCAGGCCGACCGTGGGGGGAGGTGCTCAAGTCAGCAGGCTGCAACTGAACTAGAAGTAAACTAGCTGGGATCTGGCAGGCATGGGTAGCCTGGAGCTGTGAAGGGTAAGACCCATGTTTCTAGGGTCCCGAAGGGAGAGGGCTTGCTATCAGTAATTCACCCAGAGCCATGGCCATCCCTAGTCTCTTCTAGTTAGGGTGTATGCGCGTGGGGTTAGGGTGTGTGTAAAGAACTCACACGCTAATAGGAGCTGGGCACTATCATTGCTACACTAGGCGCTTTGCACATGCTGTCTCAGTTCTTACGACAGGTCCATGTGGTAGCTATTCTCACCTCCCAAGCCATCCAGGAAACTGAGGCTCATACAAGCTAAGTAATTTGTTCAAGGCCAGTGTTAGATGATCTAACAAGTTAAGTAAGTATCTACTTAGGATACCCTAAGCAGGAGCACCTAAAAACATGTTTTTGAAATAATAAGAAATTTGATTTTTCTAAGAATGCATCAAAGGAAACATTGTTGGAAAAGTCAGAACTTTATTGGACTTCCTTACAATTATTTTTATGTCCTAAACAGAATGGAAAGAATGAAACAGGGACTTATGCCAGGTGTGGTGGCCCATGCCTGTAATCCCAGCACTTTGGGAGGTGGAGGCGAGAGGATTGCCTGAGCCCAGGAGTTCAAGACCAGCCTGGGCAACTTGGCGAGACCTCATCTCTACAATAAATCAAAAATTAGCTGGGTATGGTGGTACACGCCTGTAGTTTCAGCTACTTGGAAGGCTGAGACAGAAGGATCACTGCACTCCAGCCTGGGAGACAAAGTGACACTTCAACAAAAAAAAAAGAAAGAAAGAAAGAAAGAAAGAAAGAAAAAGAAAAAGATGGTCCCCTTATATTTTCCTCTCTCTCTGTTTTTTTTTCTTATGGCAGCGGGGGGAGCTTTCCTAGAAGCCCTCAGCAAATTTCCTCCAATATCCCATTGACTAGGACCGGGCCACAAGCATACCCTAGACCAGTTGCTAGCAAAGAGAAACAGCATTGGGCTGACTGTCTTAGAACAATCACAGTTTATACTGTGATGTTGGGCAAATGGCCACACCAGCAAAATCGGGTTCTGCTAGCAAGAAGAAAGGGACAATGGCTGTTAAGTAGGCTATCGATGGCTTCAGACATTCTGAAATCCCAGAGGTACTAGGAAAGCATGCACTATTTGTTAACTAGTGCATAGTTTACTATGATTTTTTTAAAAAGTGAGAACATCGATTGACCCTTATGGAGACTTGAACCGCATGACATAGTATAATTAGGACTATGCAGGGTCTAACAAAAACCTCCCCTCAATCCTGTACCCAATCAGATAAGTTCCTTGTGACCAGCCTTTACTCAGATTTCCACTTTCTATTCCCTCGACTCCTTGATCTCCGGCTTCCTCCCCAATTTTTCTCTTGAAACTGTCTGGCAAAGGTCATAAACAAATATTAAGTTCCCCAATCCCTTGCACACATGTCCACCCACAATTTACTCAGCTCCGCGGCACATGGTGCCACCAACCCCTCAACAGTTTTGTAAGACTCTCCTCTCTTGGCGCCTGGGACCCTACTCTCTCCTCGCTATCTTCTGAGCTCTCTGTTCAGTCCCCTGGCTGGTCTACTACAGGGGCCTATTCCCAAATATTGGGTTCATTCCTTTACTTCCTTCTCTCTCCAGACACTATTCTTATGACCTGCACCACCATCTCAAACCTTCAACTCCAGAGCAGGTGGGAGACCTGAGCTGCAGACCTGCACATTTAACTGACTTTTGGATAGTTCTACCCAGAATCTCACAGGCTCCTCAAGTTCAATTTCTTCTAAACTGGAGTCATCATTCTCTCTGTCAAACTTCCTCCCTTTTATCTTGTGCTTCCTGATCTTGGTGACTGGCACTACAACTCATCCAGCCACTTGGCCAAGCCAGATAACTGGGAACTACCATGTAATAAATGGAACAAGTCATATTGGTTTATTTGGCATCTCATGTATCTCTATTCTCTTTTATAGCCACAATTTCCACCCAGGCTCAAATACTTATAAACCTCTGGGTTATTACAAGGGCCTGAAACTGGTATCCCCAACTTTATGTTCACCCTATCCCCAGCCTTTGCTCCACCATCATCATGGTGGTCTTTATAATAATATACACAGATGACCAATTCTCCACTCCTTAAAAGACTTCTGTGGCTCTCACTGCTGCCAACGAAGAGTTCATGACATACAAATGCAGAAGCAGCCCATCTTTGCAGCCTTACTGGCTTATGTTCTCTCCATACTAGCTGGAGAAAGCAGGACAGGACATCATACTGTATTACTTTTAATACCTCGAGTTGCTTGCATTTCTATTGTACTCTGATTTCTTTTTTTTTTTTTGAGCTGGAGTCTCACTCCGTCACCCAGACTGGAGTGCAGTGGCACGCTCCCGGCCACTGCAGCCTCGACCTGCTGGGCTCCGGCGATCCTTCCTTCTCAGCCTTCCAAGTAGCCGGAACTACAGGCGTGCGATACCACGCCCGGCTAATTTTTGATTTATTGTAGAGATGAGGTCCCGCCAAGGTGTCTGGGCGGGTCTCAAATCCGCAGGCTCTGGCAATCCACTCACCTCGGCCTCCCAAAGTGCTGAGATTACAGGTTGAGCCACCGAGCCCGGCCTGTACTCTGATTTCTACAGCTCCATTTTGGGAGGCCAATCTGTACTGATGTAGGCTGAGCTTCCACCTTAAACACGGTGTGTTTGATTTGAATTGTTGAAACCTCTAAGTTTAAGTTTCCCTGTATGCTAAATGGGGATACTAATATTTGCTCAGAGGGGAGTTGGGGGTGTACATTCTGTAATAGATATAACAGGCATGGTACATGGTAAGTGTCCAATGACAACAGCTGCTATTTATAAAGAACATCTTATGCTGAGCCATGATGGTTCTAGGTGCGTTATGTTTCTTAGTTCCTTTGATCTTCACAATATTCCTATGAGGTAGGCACTATTATTTTTATTTTATGGATGGAGAAACAAGCATAGCGGGCTTGAATAACTTGTCCAAAATCACACAGTGAGTGGCAGAGGGGGGTTTGAATCCTGGCAGAGTAACACCAGAAACTCTCAGCCATAGAGGACCCTGCCTCTTCATGACTGACGATCATTTAAATTAATGCATGTATTTTAGCTATATGCACCAGCAAGTACCTTTGGAGTTTCTAATAAACACATTCCAAATTATTTGGAAGGAACATAAAATCTAAGGACTAATTTCTAGGCTGTTAGTATAAAATCAATAGGGTGTCCGCCACCACAAAAATTAAAAAACAAAACAAAAAAATTCTATTTACCTCTTGACATTTTGAAGATACTTTTTCTCCACTGAATTGATCCAAGAACTAACTGCTGTGAGATAATCGATGCCAAAACAATTCCGACCAAAATTAAATCTACTTTTCTGTAAATTGTGGCACTTGGAAATTGCTTCAAAGAGACTGACATTTTTGCTCTCTTTAAGATGGTCATGTCACACTGCCTTCGTTTTGCTGGAGTTTCAAAACAGGGCGCTTGTGGCTGCCCATTTGGGTAAATGACTTTTAGCTGGAGTGCAGGGCATTTCACAGCATTCCCTAGTTCTTCTTGGGTTGGATTTTAGCCAACCTGCCAATAACCAGAGGTGCTCAAGGACGACTTTAAAGGAGTATCTCAGAAGCTGGAGTGTGTGCTTTATGTCAACACGAACAAGTCTCTCGCCACTTGGTCTCGACTCCATGAACACTTGGAAATGTTATGCCTTGTAAAGAAAGGGAGAAGCCAGGCTCAATGGCTCAGCCTGTAATCCCGCACCTTGGGAGGCTGAGGTGAGTGGATTGCCTGAGCCCGCGGGTTCGAGACCTGCCTGGGCAACTTGGCGAGCCCTCATCTCTACATGGTGGCTCATGCCTGTAGTTCCAGCTACTCGGAAGGCTGAGAGGGAAGGATCGCCGGAGCCCAGCAGGTCGAGGCTGCAGTGGCCGGGAGCGGCCACTGCACTCCAGTCTGGGCGACGGAGTGAGACTCCAACTCAAAAAAAAAAAAAAAAAAAGAGAGAGGGAGAATTGGTGTACAGGCTTTTAGATCACCCCCTCTCTGCTCTACAGACTCCTTTAGGGCAGGGATCGCGATCTATTCGTCTCTGCAAATCCAGATCCTGGCATGATCCCTGTCACAGAGAAGGCACTTTGAGCCAAATGCTGGTGGGGTTAGAGGCCCGAGTTTACCTCCTGCTTCAAACAGAACTGGTACCGAGTAGGGGTTGGGGTGGCAGAACACCTACACAGGACATATCAGCACCCTCCCATTCAGGAACCTTGGTAGTAGGGATGAAATAAAATGGGGATGATAGTATTTGAGACATAGTCAAGTAGTTCAAAACACATGTAACTTCCCCAAATGACTAAGCTGGATGACTGCACTAACTTGGATGTGTAGATTCTGGTGTGCTTACAACAACAACAAAAAAGACGCACCATAGTCGTCATATTTGATAGTGACACATGCTCCCTCTTCCCTATAAGCCAAATGAAGATATAGTTCCAATTCTCTCCTCTTTCGGAGTTTCTCCTACCCTTTCCCCACTAAGACTACATCTGTGATTCTGTATAATCTTTCCTTCCCTTCCTTGTTGCCCAAACATATAAAGCATTCATATATGGAAATATTCTGGTATGTATGATAATTCCAAATCTTGCAAGCCTGAAACAGACTTGGAATAATTCTCCATTCACTATCATGGCATACTTAAATCAGAAATATCGTAAAGCACTAAAAGCAAAAGGAAAAAAGTTCAGGGCAAAGACCCAATTGTAGTAACAAGTAAAACTGGCAGTTGAAGGAAAAAGTATGTGGAAGGGTATATCTCTTCCCCACTCCGGGCACTTGGCAACTAGTTGACTGAGCTTTGGGTGGGATCTTAAAAGAATCTACTCTCCCATCAGACACTACTGAATTACTTTTTATCTTCATAAGGAAGATTACCATTAATTAATAACACTGTATGCCAGGTACAAGGCTAAGTGCTTTGTATGAATTATCTGTTTTAATGTTCCTCACACTTTGCAGGTGTCAATAATTAATTTTAGCTGGGTGTGGTGGCTCACGATGTCATCCCATCACTTTGGGAGGCCAATGCAGGAGGATTGCTTGAAGCCAGGAGGAGTTCAAGACCAACCTTGGCAACATAGCAAGACCCTGTCTCTACAAAAAAATAACAACAACAGGCTGGGCTCGGTGGCTCAGCCTGTAATCCCAGCACTTTGGGAGGCCGAGGTGAGCGGATTGCCTGAGCCCACAGGTTCGAGACCTCCTCCCTACAATAAATAAAAAATTAGCTGGGCATGGTAGCACACGCTTGTAGTTCCAGCTACTTGGAAGGCTGAGGTGGAAGGATCGCCAGAGCCCAGAGGTCGATGCTGGGGTGGCCGTGAGCATGCTACTGCACTCCAGCCTGGCAGAGTGAGACTCCAACTAAAAAAAAAAAAAAAATGACAACAATAATAATAATCCATTTTAGAGGTTGCCTAATTTTTCTAAGAACATACAATAAATAAGCTTGTCATATTTCAAAGCCCAATTTCCTCCTGCAGAACCAATATTTCCAAGACAGAACCGGAGCCTGCCACTGTCAGTACAGCTGTGTTTGTTAGTTGTGCTGTTGAGAGGAACGAAGGAGCTAAGACTTTTAAAGTACAGAGAGCAGTGCCTGGCACACAGCAAGCACCCAGTAACTATCGCTATCGTGCAGACACTGCCCATGCTGAGGACAGCCAAGTTTGTCCAGGTGACAAGGGAGGCTCAAAGCACAGGTTAAGATAGGCCTGGGGGCATGTGTTATCCTGGCTGGTGGAAAACCTGATCCCATAAGGAGAAATGAAAACCAAGGAGAAAACCTGCTTCAGAGCTCTGAGCTGGCTGAACTCACATGAAAACTCAAAGACAAGGAGGGCAGGGGGCAAGACAGCAAGGAACCAGCGCAGGGGTTGTTGTCCGGTGTTTTAAGTACTGGCCTTTGAAAGACGGGCACAGGCTGTGCAGTTCCTTCAGTGGAGATCGCAGACCTCTCCTCAAAGCTAGCAGCAACCCTTCAAGGCATCCCTGATGAAAAGAGACTTGGCGGAATAGACACCAAACTGACTACAGCTGTCCAGTGCATGGCAGATGAGGGGGTCCCAAGCTTGGGACCAGTCATCAATAGAAATGTTTGCCTTCTATGTAACACATGAATATATTTTTAATATATCAATAAAACCAAAATGTAGTACATATAAAATGGATCACATACACGATTGCTTTTTTTTCCCCCAGACTGGAGTGCAGTGGCATGGTCATGGCTCACCACAAAAATTGACCTCCAGGGCTTAAGTGATTCTCTCACCTCAGCCTCCCGAGTAGCTGGGAATACAAGTGTGTACCACCACACCTGGTTACTTTTTTGATTTTTTGTACAGACAGTTTTGCTATGTTACCTAGGCTGGTCGAAAACGCCTGGCCTCAAGCAATCCTCCCATCTCAACCTCCCCAAGTGCTGGGATTACAGGCGTGATCCACCACGCCCTGCCCATGACAGCTTTTTGTCAGTTGTGACACACAGTGGAAATACTATACTTGAGAGTGAGATGGAGGTGCACTGGAGTGGGGAGGGACCTGAGGCCTGGATTACAGACAATTGTCCTTCTCCGCTGTACACACGATGCTACAGACCTCCCAGTTCCCAGTCTCCCCTTCTCTCTCAGTATTAGAAGTGGAGAAACCCACATTTCAGCTGGGATCACAGCAGCCCTTTAATAAAGACCACACCCCCAGGCTCCCTTGCTTCTTGGTGTGGCCACATGACTGAGCCCCAGCCAGTAATGAAGTGAAACGTGCCAGCTTTGGGAAACATTTATTGAAGCCATAGTCACCTGCCTTTGCCATCATTTCTTTGTCTCATCCCCCAGTGGCTGCCTGGAATATGGATGTGTTGGAGACCTAACCACCAATTCAGACCCTGCAGATGAGAGCCACACCCTAGGGATGGCAGAGCAGGGGGCTGGAAAGAGTCCTCTATTCCTGAGGGCTTCACAGAGCAGGGCCATTTTACCAGCTGAGGGCTGCCTCCCTCAGTCTTTCATATAAAACTCTCCTTGCATGAGCCACTGTATTTTAGGTTTTCGGTCAAATGCAGCAGAGACCGTCTCAGTCTCTCTTGGATTCTTTTGCTTATCTTTGCTTTTTCTCTCCCTGTGCATTAGGTCTCTTGGGCATCCCCCTGCTGAGGGAGAAGAGGGCTGAGGCTGACCCATATGTCTCAGCAATTCCCCTGTGTGAGCCCCTAAGTGCCTTACAGACTAGGCATTTATTAGTGGGCTATTGTTAATGACCATGGAAAGCTATCCAAGCTGAGTTTTTATGAAACTTTGGAGTTTTATAGTTATAAGAAAATGAAAACCTCAGAAGGAAATATTAGGCTCTCTGGTCTCTGTTGGATGTTCAGGAGGCTAATGGGTCCCTCTTGAGTTGTTCTGGGTGTGCTTCTCTGTGGTTTCCCAGCTATCGTGCCGAGCACCACATTCAGTCTCAGCTGCTTGTTAACTGGGACTGATTCATGAGCATGAAGAGAAACCTGCAGCTAGCCTAGGCTTTCCCAGTGCCCTGTGCACAGATGGGGAGGATAGTGGGAGACAGTGGCGAGGGACCAAAGCCGGGGTGGAGGGTGGAGGGGCATCTGAGAGTAGGCAAGCCTAGAGATGAAAGCTATAGCTTTCCCTTGTGAAAGCTGAGCTGGCCATGTGCACAGAGTCTGGGGCTGGGGACCCTGAAGGAAGGCAGAGGAGAAGAAAGGGGTATAGAGTCAGATGTAGACAGAGGTGATTCACCAGCACTTAACAGGAATACAGTGAGCATCTCTTGAAAAAAGGAAGGAGGAAGGAGAGAGAAGAAGGAGGAAGGAAAGAAAGAAAGAAAGATGCTAAGACCAAGTGCTAGGCAGCTAAAGAAGAGTTGAGGGTTGCTTCAATAGAGTAAACAAGAATGTACATGCAGGTGGCACTAGGGTAATGCTGAGTGAAAAACACACACACACAGGCTTTGACACATATATACATGCAGACACATGAACTTATACAGATATATATACAGAGGCATATATGTGGTAGCTAGCTTCCAAGATGGTCCTTGTACTTGCACCCTTGTGTAGTTCCCCTCTGTGTTGAATAGGGCTGACCTGTGCAACAAATAGCATATTGTGGGAATGACAGTGACTTCTGAGGCTAAGGCATAAAAAATCATGGAGGTTTCCACCTTGCTCTTTCTGGGATCACTCCCTCTGCAAGAAGTCAGTCGTTACGTTGGGAAGACGCTCAAGCAGCACTGTGCAGAGTTTTACATGGTGAGGAATTGAGACCATCTGCCAACAGCCCACAGCAGCTGGCTGGCCACATGGTGAGCCATCTTGGAAATGGATCCTCCAGCCCTATCCTGGCCTTCAGCTCCAGATGACAGCAGTCCTGGCCGACACCTTGACTGCAATCTTAGAGAGACCTCCAGCCAGAACTACCCAGTTAAGTCAGAATCTCACCCACAGAAACGGTGAGATAAGAGTTTATTGTTGCTTTATGTCAAGGTAATTTGTTAAGCAGCAATAGATAAGATAAACTAAACACACACATATTTTTCCACATATAATTTGTAATACCCAGAGTCTCACTGTCGTCCAGCTGGAGCAGTGGCACACTCCCGACTACCACAACCTTGACCTACTGGGCTCAGGTCACCACACTTAGCTAATTTTTATTTATTTATTGTAGAGATGAGGTCTCGTCAAGTTGCCTAGGCTGGTCTCAAAACCCTGGGCCCAGGCAATCTTCTCACCCAAAGTGCTGGGATTATAGGCGTGAGCCACTGTGCCCAGCCTATAATCCCCATTTTAGTTGATGGGGAAAACTGAAACACAGGAAGAGTTCAAATAACTTGCCTAAGCAACAAATAGAAGAGGCAGAATTTGATCTCAGGAAATGGGAATCTATCACTATTGTATAGGATGACACAGTCTGGCTGACATTCTGTTGTATTTCCCCCCAGTCGTTTTTTCTTTTTGGGGGTATTTAAAAAATTAATAGGCTTTATTTTCTAGGGCAGTTTTAGGTTCACACAGAAGTTGAGAAGAAAGTACAGAGTTCCTACTACAGTTTCCTGTATTAGCAACCTCAGGCATTAATGTGGTACATCTATTACAATCGATGAGCTAATATTGACTGATACATTATTAAATCCAAGCTTTCATTGAGTTTCACTCTTTTGTTGTAAATTCTATGTGTTTTAGCAAATGAATACTGATGTGTATATACAATTATAGTATCACACAAAATAGTTCTGCTGCCCTAAAAATCTGTCCTCACCTGTTCATCCCTCTCCATATATGTCATTTTTAAGCAGAGCTAATATTACAGATACTAATTTCACATTCCATTCTATTCTAATTAGTATTGCATAAAAAGCATTTTTTCGTGTCAATAAAACTTATTTATAAACACAATTTTTAATGCTTGGATAATATTATATGTGTGCATGGATGAACCATAACTAAATTAGCTTATTCCCAGTTGTTAGGCATTGAAATTGTTCTGCCAGGGTTTGCTTTTTTTAAAATTTTAAGTTCTGTCATGGGGACACTTGACAACTCAACCCAGCATCCTTAATTCAAGTATGCATTTGTCCAAGGATGTGTGTCAGCTTCAGCAAGCAGGTACAACTGCTGTGATTTTAACATCCTTAACCTGGCTCTGCCAGAAACTTGGAAACTATTGATTCTGTAAGTTATTTCTAGCCTGTGAGAATACTTGTTCCTATGCCACCACCACCACCTGGCTTTTAGAATAAGTTCTCCTCAGTTCTCAAGAAATGAATCACTGTGAATAGACGTGACTAAGCACTTTCCTTTGGACCCTACTCCCCACATCTGATACAGGCTGATCTCACTGATGCCCTTCCAGGGTTAACGAGGATCTGAGAACAAACAAAATAGAAGTAGGAGCAATAGAGGAAAATGATACTCTCTGAGACTGATTTGTCAAATATTCTGTATTTCTTTTGCCCATTTCCAAATTTCTTCACTCAATTCTACATTTGATTTTTTTTTTTTTTTTAAGAAAGCAAGATTTATTGAGAGGATGGAAAAGCTCCCACAGTGGGAGGGGACTTGAGGGGGTTGCCCAATTCTACATTTGATTTTAACAGCCTATAAATTCCTACTGGATTAAATCCTTATGACTCATCTGAGCTTTCAAGTTCCTCTAATTGAAAATTCCCTTTATATGTGACTTTCTACTTGCTGCAGTATCTTTTTTGCACACTGGAGGACCCTTGGGTCTATACTCCAGGAAGGTGCACAGACTTGTTTGGACAGGCCCATTAGTCAGATTGTCATAAGCCTCATGTTTAAGCCTTGCCCTGCTGTCTACCTACCTGTCTCTCCCTCCTGTTTCTCTGTCTCTTGTCTCTCTCTCTCTCTCTCTCTTTGAAATCTGAGGCTCAGAGAGAAAGTAGGGTTCTACTCTTATACACTGTTGGTGGGAGTGCAAATTAGTTCAACTTCCATGGAGGTTTCTCAAATAACTAAAAGTAGATCTACCATTCGATCCAGCAATCCCACTATTTGACATCTATACAAAGGAAGAAATGTCATTATGCAAGAAAGGCACCTTGCACTCCCATGTTTATCACAGCATAATTCACAATTGCAAAGATGTGGAATCAACCTACATGTCCATCAACTGATCAGTGGATAATGAAAATGTGGTACACACACACACACACACACACACACACACACACACACACCCTAGAATACCATTTGGCCACAAAAAAGTGAAATAATGTCTTTTGCAGCAACTTGGATGCAAAGTGAAGTAATGCAGGAACAGAAAACTAAATATCTACTGCATGTTCTCAGTTAACGGGAGCCAAGCTAAGGAACCGCACAAGCATATAGAATGGTATAATGGATATGGGAGTCTCAGAAGAAGGAGGGTGAGGGTGTGGGATGGAAAATTGCCTGTTGGGTACAATGTGCACTAGTGGGGGTGATGGGTACACTTAAAGCCCAGATTCCTTCATCACTATGTAATGCATCCATATAACCAAAAACCACGTGTACCCCTAAACCTACTGAAATAAAAAATAAAAATAAAAAGAAGCCAGAGGAAAAGAAAAAATGCATGTTAGTGGGCTGTTTAAAGAGGTTTCACTTTTCTTTGTTTTTCAGAGGAGATTTGTGTTTTTGGCATGAAAAAATATTTTGGCACTGAGATGGAGCTACACAGATGATTAACTTTATCTCTTACTGAGGCTTTCTCTAAGACAACACTTGCAGAAGTTGCTGCCTTTTGCTTGTTGATTGCATGTAAAGATTCTCTTGTTTTAATTTTCTTGTTTCACAATTTATGATAAATTTCAGCAGAGACCTCTTTCAAATGATCTTTGTGCCCTTGGAAAGGAGACACTTAAGAATGTTGTAGGAAGCACTGAAGGGGAGAAGTGGGGACTGGGATGAGTTCACTGGAAATGTATGACATAAGTAGTCTGTAGAGGTGAAAACTTTTACCTAGGTGTCTCCCCCTTGTTTTTCCTTTGAATAGTTCCTTTGTGATGATTAATTTATGACTCTGTAGCATCTTATATTCCCTTTCATCTTAAGACTCTGTGAGTGGAACATAGTTTAACAATTAGAACTGAGTTTTTCCCCCTTCCCTGATATATTTTCTAATTCACAAAACAGTGAATTTTGTTGTATCCATTAGGGTGGTTTTTGGGAAGCACTCGTGAATCTAAGCAATATCCTTGCTGCAATGATACACAGAAAACCTGAATCAATATAGTTGCTTTTTTAGATAAATGGGGAAGTGTGTTGCTAATTACAATAGCCATAAAAAGAAGATATGATCATGACATAGATCACTCAGGAAGAACTTCTTTGAATTGGGACACATGCAACAATTGTGACTTATTCTCTCTATAATGCTCCTGCTACTTACTAGAGAATGTAGGTTGATATTGATATGACAATTGGTAGACCATAAAACTGGAAAAAGATTGCAAAATACATTACAGTGTATATAATGATACAATCTCTATCAGAATGTATGAATGCTTTGCACTTTTGAGCCAAGGCTTGAGATCTGGCATTGCTGCCTTCTAAGACACCAAAAGGCACCATGGGGTTAATAAATTCTTCTAAAATTCAAAGCTAGAGCCAGAGCTAGGTTTGCCTGTCTCATTGCATCATACTGGAACCAAAAGGAGGCCGTGGCTACCATAGGACATCTCGGTAGTTTTATCAGAAAAAAATTAATAATGAAAAAGAATGTCTTAATAAGCAAAAAGTTACCTCAGTGCATCCATGCAAATTGTAACAGAACCCTTTAATATAAAATTGATTCAAAGTTATAAATTATTTTCATCCTTTTATTAAACCTAACCTTTCTTCTCTTAGGATCTGTAGAAGGTAGCATTGATGACATTTAGTTTTGGCTATTGAATGTACCTGAAAGCCATTAAACTACTGTTTAGTGAAACTATTTCACACACACAACATATAAAATCACTAACTGGTCTTTCCTCAAACAATCTGACTTCGGAAGGTTCACTGTTGAACAAGTGTTTAATAATACCAAACAATAAAGGCTACTTTGTATAGCAACTGTAAATCTTGTGTCATTTTCCAGAAACATACAGGTTTGATTAACTTTTATACAAGGCTTAGAAATCCTGGTCTGATTTTATACAGACTCTATAGCATGAGTGTCTAATATGCCTGCATAGTAGAGCTGTTTACATCTTTTCAGAATCTCGGATTATGGAATTTAAATTGAGAAATTAAAATAGAGTGCAATTGAAATGTTTCATCAATGTAGCCTGATGCTCTCTGCTACTTTATTGGGTCTATCTGGTTTGATATAGATAAACTGCTACTGATTTTAGTTTTTCAGAACAACATGGAAGAAACTATGGCGATACATGTAAATGGAGAAAATGACAAACACAGAAAAATCATACAGAGATAAATCCCCAAACCTTATGTTGGCCTCTTTTAACCTTCTTTCCCATCAAAACTTATACCAAGGTGTTATTATACATCACTGAGTGGACATAATGTTTTCTTTAATGAAGATCTAGATGGAAAGGATCAGACATCAACATTTGAATGAATCAACCAGAGGAAAAGACTCATTTTGAAAATTGTTGGGCATTATTCTATAACCTTGGTTGTTTTTTTCTGAAGCATGAATTCAGAAGAGTTATCACTCATATATGTGAGTGTAAGTTAGAAGTCTCGATTGCCAAATAAAAATCTTTCTGTTTCTTTTATTTTTTTTCCTTCTTCTGAATTTTCTTCCCTTTATTTGTGGTCAAAAGATGTCTGGAAAGTCAAAGGTTCTCAATTTAACTTTGAACTGTAAAGTAAATAGCATTTTGGTCCATTATTAGTTGAAAAATCAAGCATTTGCAGAACAAAGTGATCTTTTCTTTACTTCATTCTTTTGAAAAAGGTCACTTGTTCTAATATTGAGCTCTTTTTACCATTACCTTTGAAGTGAAGTTAACTGGACAGAGACCTGAGTACATCTAACAAGCCACAATGACAACAGACAAAGGCACCAAATTAATTGAGTGCATGTAAAAGCATAAATCTGCAAGACATATAAAAATGTAATTATCTTCATATCATCCTTTTTGTCTAAAGGGCAACTCTGAGAAGTAGGTAGTTTTGTTTTTAGGAAGTTTCAGCACCATTTTCCCTATGACAGGGTTATTTTTGTATTTAGAATACTTTTGATAGTACTAAGTAATGGAGTACTATCAAGCAGGATGGCTGCTGCTTCCCTGGGATGCTCGATTTTGCCTTTTTGTACTTCATAGTTTACCTGCATAAAGAGTGATGGTCTAAATATAAAGTCTGCTATGCTCTCATTACATGTGACATTTATGTGGAGACTAATATAAGCTTACTTTGAGACTGTCGACGCAGTGAAGGGTTTTTGAAATTAGCACCTACTTGAAATAATAAGTTAAATCTCATAATTCAAGGACGGGTTTAGCTTCCAATTAGGAATAAAAGCTAGAAGAAGGAGCCACTCAGTGGAAGGTGCTGAGGTAAACCTAAAGTATTAAAGATAACATAAATATAAAACAGTTAAGTGCATCTAAGTCTGTAAAAATAATAAAATAAAATAAAAGCAAACAAACAAAAAACCCAGAAACATCAAAATTCTATCCTGAGAAATTAGCTTAGAAAGTATAGAAAATGAAAAGACTCATCTTTTAAAACGACTTGCTACTCTTATTGCCCACTGTAATATATTTATGTATCATTCAATAGTCAATGCCCTATTTTCTATTAGTTTTCTTTGTGTTTCAGAAACCAGTTTCCTTTTGAAAAGAAATCTGGGGACTTTTGATTACCCAGATAACACCTTAAAATTCAGCTAAATAGGTATCTACGGAAATCTTTAACTGTAACTATTTGAGGCAAGTGCTACTACCCCTCTTTGAGAAGATGAGTCTGCATTCAAATTAACTTATCATGAGTAGATTAATAAAGATGTTTCTAGAGGATTTGAGAGATTTCCCAGGCGATTATTTCAAGCTGAAAAATAGATGAATACATGGAGAGAAAGCACCTTCCGTTCAATCAAATAGTTACATCTTAGCCATTAAGTTCTGATGGCAAACCTGAAACCAGAGAGGGAGGGAAGAAGAAACTAGAAAATATACATTAAAATAATGGACTAAGGACGCCTCAGAAAGATAAGTAAGCATTATACTATACCAACTGTGTAAACTTCTTGAGTTGAGTCTGGGGGACAGCCTGTGAACTAGACGCTATTAAAAGATGCAGCAAATTAGAATCTCAGGGGAGCCACTAGTATTTGATGGGTAAGAATGAACAGTACTATTTTTTGTGATTGAGGCATCCAGGTAAGAGCTCCCTAAAGCAAACTTACCTTTGTTTTCTGCCTTCAGCTCCTCTGCCATCAAGCTGTCTTGTCGATTACCAAGCACAAATGCTAGAAATGAGAGGATCAGGGCGTCCAAAATTCCAATAATAGCCAAGATGTATGCCCAGCGGACTGAACAAGCCCCAAGAGTGTATTTGTCCGTCTTTTCTCCACACATTCGTTTTACTTCGTCTGAATCCCAGCCATCAGGGAAAATCATACAGCCAAGTACAAGGCAGGCAGCTTGGAGAGAAAGAGAGGAAACGAAAGGAAAAAAAAGAAGTCAACAAATTTTATTTTAGTAAATGTTTCTATTGTTTGTCAAATCATTGTTTCAAATTCTTCTTAATTAAAAAAGAAAACCCAGCCACTGTCACCAGTGTCCTGAGAGAGGTTAAGGCAGATTAAGCTATAAGAAAATGTCACAAAATTGAATTTTTGTGTGCACTTGTGGGAAGACTTCCATTACAAATAGGCCGTAAGGAATCATAACATTGCAGAATAACAATTCAAGGCTGGCTTTGAAGAGCTATACTAGCAGCCAGAAAAGGACAACATGGAAAACACTACAGAGTGTATATTGACTTTGAATCACTTTAAAACATAATTCTTCATCGGGATAAGTTTCTTCTTTTTTTATTTTTACTGGTGCAGATATGGAGAAAGGGGAATCCTTACACACTGTTGGTGGAAATGTCAGCTAGTACAGTCATTATGGAAACCAGTGTGGAGGTTCCTCAAAAAAGTAGAAATAGGACTACCATATGATCCAGCACTCTCACTACTGGGTATATGTTCAAAAGAAAGGAAATCAGTATATTGAAGAAATATCTGCACTCCCATGTATACTGCAGCACTAGTCACAATAGCAAAGGCACAGAATCAACCTAATGTTCACCAATGCATGAATGGATAAGAAAGTTATATACATATATATATACGATGAAATACTCTTCAGCCATAAAAAAGAATGAAATGTTTAAATGTACCACAACAGTCTAGGTGCCTGCCCCTCAGAGATACCAACTCCATTCCTGGCTGAAGTGTCCTGTGCGGGGCCCAAAGCCGCTCTCACTGCTCACCACCTGTCCTTTGGAGCTCCGTTCCCTGCTCTAGCTGAGGCACCCAGCATGGGACCCCATGGTTGTATAAGGGAACGGTATATCTTAAGGAGGTGCTGATCAGCTGCTCTCAGCTCTCAGCTAAAGAAGAGGGAATTCTCAGCTCCCTCCTCCACCCCAGGCCGCTGGCAGCACACCAAATCCAGCGCCCAGCTGTGTCGCTGATCCCTGGTGCTTGACTCTGGAAACACACCACCACAGCCCATCATAGTGGATCACCCATGGGCCTGGATGAGTGGAGAGAAAGGACAGGTGGAGAGAAAGGATCTGCGAAAGAGGAGCTGCCCACCTTGACCATTTTCCAGGAAGAGATTTGCCTTGCCCCGCCCATCTACGAGCAGCCTCCACCTTGGCTTCTTTTTTTTTGAGTTGGAATCTCACTCTGTCACCTAGACTGGAGTGCAGTGGCCGTTCCTGGCCACTGCAGCCTTGACCTGCTGGGCTCCCGCAATCCTTCCGCCTCAGCCTTCCAAGTAGCTGTAACTACAGGTGCGTGCTAGCAATCCACTCACCTCAGCCTCCCAAGGCACAAGATTACAGACCCAGCACTTTGGGAGACGGAGTTGAGTGGATTACCTGAGCTTCCGGGTTTGAAACCTTGGTTTCTAAGGTAATGTGGCTAAACAGGAGACAAAAGGCCCTCCCCAATGCTGAATCAGATACAGGCAACTCAGCCCTGTCACAGACCTCTCAGGCAGCAAGCCAAGGGAATCAATTCAAGCTTGGAGTAAATCTATCTGCCTGCAATGAAAGCAAATGGGAGAGGCTAGAGATCAGAGCTGAAGAGACTTTAGACACTCAGGAAAGATTCCAGAGCTAGTCTGGTTTCTTATTTTGATTTTATTGTTTTGACTGTTTGTTTTGCTCACTTTTGTTTGCTTTTTGATTTAGACTACCTGTTTGTGTTGGGGAAAAATGCATCAAAAGGCATGATTTTAATGGACTGTCTTTGTGTGATTACTGGTATGCTTTAGGGAATTTTGTTTGTGTCTGTTTTTCACTCTTTTCTGGCCTTGTGTCTCTTTTTCATTCATTAGTTGGTATGTATGTCTGTTTTCCCTTTCACTCTTCTCTCTCTCTATCTTCCTCTTGATCCCCCCTTCTTCTATTACTTTCCTTTTTCATACCTCCTTTTGTTCCAGGGAGCAAACCTAAACCCCGCTGCATGTACAGATTGTAAGGCAGTGGGAAATGGGTTCCAGTGTGCCCATATACCTGTTGGTGGATACTGGGATCTGCAGATAGATTCTGAATCACAGCTTCCCACTCAATTAAACCTCAAAACTGCAAAAAGTACAGCCCCCAACCCACAGTACAACCTCAAAAGTGAACAAAGCCAGAGGACCCTCATAAGGAAGAACATGAGATTGAACAAAAGAAGTAAAAACAACCTCA